>JAQPZY010001144.1:1325000-1400108 GCA_029931535.1 Margaritifera margaritifera
ATACACTGAATCGCAAGCTGTAAAATCTGCACGTGCTGAAATAAACTGTGTCCCCTTGCTAATTTGCATCCCAAAATATGCGAATGGAAAGCTGAAAACTCGTTGTTTAATATCCAGAAAATTAGGATAGTCGTTATTCAGTATATTTCTTTGCAAACACGTGTTTTTTGGAAGCTCTTTATCCATAACAATACTCAAGTAATTATAGTGCCATCATCTCTGTCACAGATACTCCATCTAACTGCAAAAACCTGGAGAAGTCGACGGCGGGGAAGGTGAATGAGGGATGCAGCACCCTTGAATATACACATTCTATCAAACGTAAAGATCATTGATATGTGAACAGAAGTTGGCCACATATGCAGATACAGCGGTGAAAATTATTTGTTACATCTGTAAAAACCAGGTTCCTACAAAAGTAAGACAAGACATTATTACAGATGTGAAGAAAAAAATGAAACATGTATATGAAAACAAAATGAGAAATTTTTTTTTTAAGAAAAGCTAGAAAACTTCATGCAAAGTTAGTAGTTTATTCTCTGAAGTCTCATGTCTGTAGGCAAAGAATTTGATTGTGTTTGTAAAGGTCAAATCTTTTTGTTATGTAAGTCTGGTTATCCAAATATATGAAAAATAAATCGTCGATTTCGGATGTGAAACAATAACGTAATACGCGAAAAGTGATTATACAAATACGAAAAAGTCTTTTCACCAAACCATTAAACAAAAATCTGAGATCCATTTATTTTCTTTAACTAAAGCATTGTTTTGATATTTCCTCATTTAATTTACCAAATCCACCTAATTATAGGTGTCTTGACAGAATTCAAAATGAATAGAATGACGAGCGGAAAGCATTGATGTTCAACCCGTACATACTGTAATAAACAAGAATAAATAATTTAATTTGATTCTGCCTAGCATAATTATTAGAAAATATAATTTTTGTATTTTGTCTATTCAATATACTCAAATAATGAAGACTACTGGAAGAAATGCTAGTCGGAAATTCCATTAAATCTTTTACCGGCAAATTTTGAAAAAGCATCCTTAGTTTTTCATGATGTAAAAATTATAACTTAAAGCATTGGATATATAATTATTATGCTCAAATATCCCCTTGAAAGCTTCAGAGGTTAGAGATATATTTAATTTTCAAAACATGCAGTTACAGGCTCAATTTTCATCGATCAGACTTTGAATATATAGTGTCAATATATTTTCCGTTTTCGATTAACTTTTTGTCTCACTACTATTAGGCGCAGTACCGTTAAATGTGCAAATTCCTTCAAATGTAAATATCTTGTGCATGTGAAAAGAATTTGGCTACAGATGTAATGTACATGTGAAAACGTGTTGCTACGTAATTAAAAGCAGGTTACTACAAATGTAAATAATGGTTACAAATATGAAAAATAGTTTACGATATTAGGAAATGAAAAGTAATAGAGGACTTCGAGCAAAGTATTTTAAAGTACTCATGTTTTAGGTATTGACATTCACAAAATACAACCTACTGAGGTTGGCGTTTAATTTACCTCCCTTTAAAGTCTATCGGTTGCCCAACATGAAAACGCTTCACACGATTCCGTCGGGGCATCAATAACTACTAATTGAAAACTAAATGTCTAATGCCCCGAAAATATTCTAAGACTGATTAATAAACAAAATGCAAGGATACTCTATATTTGTTTTTATCGAAGAAAATAAATGGAGCTAAGAGGACAATTTACTGATTTACTAAAAACTGTGCTTTTCGCATTTATAAAATTATTCTTTCATGTATGAAATAATTTGTACACGCTGTCATAACCATTTCAGCTTTTCTTAATAAAGGATTCCGATGTTGAGTACCGACTCTGCATACATTCTTTCTTTATACGTTTTGTAGCATTTCCTTTTCACATGTATATGGTAAATTAATTTTCGAATTTGTAACCAAACTTTTATAAATCTGGAGGAACTTAGTATTTACACAGGTGAAATCTAAGTTGTTCACATTTGTAGTTGATTTTGACATATGTGACCAAATTCTTTCACATAAATATTTTTTTTTTTGCCTTTAAGGGAATTTTCACATTGAACTTTGTTACAGATAGTATGTGCATATTAAGGTTTACCGGCACATCAGCACAGCACTGACTATATGGTGTCGATTAAAGGTAAAGTTCTAAAAATGTCTATATAAAGAATTGCAAGAGAAAACGTCAGGCAGATCAACCCTTCAAAAAAAACCCAAAAAACTTAAGCATGAAGTAAAACAAAATAGAAGATAAACGGTAAAGATATTAAAATTTTGTTAAAGATATATAAAATAAAAGATAAAGGTAATAAAAACAGAAATCCTTAAAATATAGGGTCAACATTTGTTAAAAAAAACAGCTTCCATCAAAAACTCAAAGATTTTTTCTGGTTGTATATCATTCTAACTTCCCAAATTGAGTTCACATCAAAACATTTCTGGTGAAAGTCGATGCACTCGTCAAGAATGTGTTCCACTGTCAGTGGACAATGGCTGGGTATGAATTCCGGTTGAGGTTTACCATTCAGGAGGTATGCACGAGTCAGGTATGTGTGTCCTTATACGTGATTCCAGATTGTATTAATAAATCATGTTTCTGTAAGAATCTGGATATTAACCGGTTGTCAAATTAAATGTTTTCAAGGCTTTCAGTGTTGAAAGGGAATCCAAAAAGATGATGAAAGCTGGGGATTTTTTGAGCGCTTTCAATGTAGTTCAAATGTTTTAGTTTGCCTGTAATTTTTGCGGTAAAATTGGAGGCTTTATCCTGTAACAGGCTGAAGAGGGTGCCCTTGGATGTTTCTACCGTAGCTCCAACATTGTCTCCATCTTTCAAACCGTCTGTATAATGGGACGTATGGCCATGATAGGAGGGTCTGATTTAACCTTATTTAACCTGACACGCGTGGGGATTTGTTGAGGCGTTTGAATTCGTAAAGATCAAATGTTATTTTGGGGGTTTGATAACCAAGGTGGTGATTTGGAATAAAGAACATTGCGGCATTTGTAAAATTGATTTTTGCTGCTTCTAGATGAGGACGAATTCGTATGTTAAACGGTGGAATGAAATTTGGTTTCTAAGCGTACAAGGTCGATAAAACACTTATTTAAAGTCACGCAACTCTTGACGAAACTGAGTGTATTTAACATTATACAGAATGAGGTGAGGACATGATGGCGTTATTTTTTCACAATTCCATCTATTAATATATTTGTATTAACACCTACTAAAATGAGGACAAACATTAATTCTCTTTTAGGTGACTACTTTTTAATTTTCAGTATTTTTCGCATCACACGAGGGAGCTTATAAATGATATTTCTTACAAATCGTTGAACTAAATGAGTTTGTCGTTGGCACTCTGAGACAAGTGATGAGCTTTGAATACTGACGCGAGTGATGAATTTAGAATACTTAGACGAGTGATGAACATGGAAATACTGAGACAAGTGGTGAGCTTGGAATACTGAGACAAGTGATGAACTTGGAATACTGAGACAAGTAATGAGCTTGGAATAATGAGGCAAGTAATGAGCTTGGAATACTGAGACAAGTGATGAACTTGGAATACTGATACAAGTGATGAGCTTGGAATAATGAGACAAGTGATGAACTTGGAATACTGAGACAAGTGATGAACTTGGAATACTGAGACAAGTGATGAGCTTTGAATAATGAGACAAGTGATGTACTTGGAATACTGAGACAAGTGATGAGCTTTGAATACTGACACAAGTGATGAGCTTGGAATACTAAGACAAGTGATGAACTTGGAATACTGAGACAAGTGATGAGCTTGGAATACTAATTACCATGTAAGTGTGATATCGAAACAAATCATGCATCAATTGCATAAAAGATATCAAACTATTAAAATAACCATCGTATGACTGAGTGTACGTACAACATTTGTTGATACATATGAATTAAATTATGCCGCAGTCTACTACATGGAAACGAATCATCCGCATAATGAGAAATGGTAATTCGGTAATAGTGTAAATCCTTTATTTATTTATTTACTTATTTAGTCACAAAATATGGATCAGCTGGGGACAGCTTCCATTCACAATATATAATTCCATAAAATATACTTTTTTAATGTCTGTACCACTATCTCTATTTGCCAGTATGTCTTGATGTTTCTCAGCTTTAATATTTTTTTTTACAACTTCAAGCTAGTAGCTGAACTTGAAACGCATCGCGTAAAATTCACGTTCGTATCACTGTTCTGTAAACAAGAAAGTTGCACAAATGCATATCTCTCAGCGCAATTTAAGACCTGAAGGATTTTTAAGGTTAGTTATTGAACACATATATGAAAAAGGTAACTTCGTATCATATTGCTAAAAAAAGTTTTATATATGTGTGCGTGTGTGTGTGTGTGAAAAGAAAAACTGAACAACAACAGTACAAAACTGGTGTGAAACCAGTTCAAGCGCTTTCGGAATCTATCGATTCCCTTCTCAAGGGGTCAAAGCTACATTGAACGATGACACAAAGATGACAAGAACAAAACAAAAAAGTTATTACTTTGCAATATCTACATGATGGTTGTCTACAAAAAACGATACAATAACACATAAAATAAAAGGAACAAGGTTGTACGGCGCTAGTTGTTACGTTGAGTCTTAAGATGACGCTCGCAAGGCGGAAAATTGTTAGAACAAAGAAATCTAATTGATAACCTAAGTAAGTAGGTCAGCAATGAAGCGTTTGCGCTGTTTTTATAGAGTTGTCGACAACATTCCAATTAACATCTTTTAAAATCCCAGATACAGTATTGTGTTTTTTTTTTACAAAATTGTGTTGTGGCTGATTAAAAACTATATTAAAAAAAAAGTGATTAGCATTTTTTACATTTGAGAAAGCAAAAATTAAAAAAGAATGGATACTGAGATTATGGGCTTGAGAAAATGACTTATTGGATTGTTCTTGATTTAAATCGCTGGGTTTGCGTTCTCTCAGAGATTCCAGTAAAGATTACGTCGTTGAAAGTATGGTCGGGAGAAGAGAACTGTTCCGACACTGGGCATTTTTTTTCCAAAACTTTAGTTTCAAAATCTGATCTGTGGTAATTCATTTTAATATTCAATATCTTTGTTTCTCCAACGTATTGGATACTGCATACATTGCATGAAATAAAGTAGAGCATATTTTCTGTGTTGTATGTTACCAATGCCCGTTTGGATTCTTCTTTGTCTAAGCTGCTGGGTTTTGAGTGTTCCCAACCCTTCGAATCCAATAGGTTTGTTTTGGAATTTCCTATTTCTATGCTCCCTTTAGAGTTATGGGCGATTTCTGTCTAGATTGCACCATATTTCTAACATAAACGCATTATTATAAGTAATTTTGCAAGCTTTGCTTTCAAATAAACACAAAACGACACAAAAACGTTTTGACCAGTAGTTGGTTTTCATTATTTAGACTAACAAATCTTACAAAATTATGAAAGACTCTAGAGGGAAATTGAATTCTGTAAATAATATGGAAGACATATGATAAATAATAAATATATGCTTACATTTCTCATGGCCGACAATCTGAGCTCTCATGTGTAACACCTTTTATAAGCATATTACATAGATATACTTTCAAATATTAAATAGACAAGTTTTAATTCACTGAAATGTACAAAGTATGTTTGTAAGTTCGTAGAATACAATGTTTAACTCACACTCTGATCTATCCAGATTAGTTTAAGTTTATGTAAAATTTAAATGATTGGTATTATAATACCTAGACATATTGGTGAATATATCTGAATTTAAACATTTAACAAAGCAAATATCTGAATTTAACCAATTAGCAAGGCAAGTAGAATTTACCAAGTCAGCTGGATTAGTGTCCACTTTTTATCAAATCTATTTAATCACTAATGGTAGTGGAAATTTCCTTACAGTTATTTATAACTTACTTGTTTCCGGGTTTTTATATGGAAGTTTCCTTACAGTTATGTATAACTTACTTGTTTCCGGGTTTTTATATGGAAGTTTCCTTACAGTTATTTATAACTTACTTGTTTCCGGGTATTTATATGGAAGTTTCCTTACAGTTATGTATAACTTACCTTTTTCCTGGTATTTATATGGAAGTTTCGTTACAGTTATTTATAACTTACCTGTTTCCGGGTTTTTATATGGAAGTTTCCTTACAGTTATGTATAACCTACTTGTTTCCGGGTATTTATATGGAAGTTTTCTTACAGTTATGTATAACTTACCTGTTTCCGGGTATTTATATGATATTATAGTGCTATCAGAATAAGCTTTATGCATGAGACGTAGCCATAGTCATCCATAGAAGTATCAAAGTTTAGTACTAGTATTACCATGTCTGCCGTTTTGAATACACAGTATTGATTGTTAGTGTCGTATATAAAGAGTTAAGTTTTGAAATGTTACTATCATTCATGGAATATGCATTTGCTAAAAAAATAAAACTAATCCATATTTCTATGCTGTGCATAATATTACAGTTCTATATGTGTAGAAGTTAATCTCCAACAACAGTGGGGGTTTGGAAAGGCTGGTGGGGGAGAGTCTGAATTTTACTAGACAGAAAGACTACTGAAATTATCAATGCACTAGTCCTATGCTAAATTTAGTAGCCTCAGGCTATTGGACTACAGCACATTTCGAGCCCCGGTACATGTACACATAAAATCAATTGGACATTTCAAAACCCGGCACATGTATATATAATCAGGGCGACATTAAGCAGGCTCTGAAAAAGTCAGATTGGGAATGGCTACTAATTTGCAAGAAAGAAACGTGCCGTTAAAACTCAAGGAACCAACCAACTTAATTCAAGTTTTCTTTGGATGCACATAGTGGCGTAGCGAGGCAAAGTGCCGCTCAGGGCCAACAACCAAAATTATGTCCCCACTCCATTCGTATTATTTATGATATCTACGGTACTCTTACCAAATTGCCGTCCCCCCCGGGACCACCGCCTCCTTCGCCCCCTCCCCTCTCGCTACGCCACTGAATGCACAATAATCTAATTCGCATCAATTCAAAGATTTCGAATTTATCTTATGATATTTTTTCGGTCATGAAAAGACTGGGGTAGGGAATCTAAAAAATTTGGTATTCCGATTAAGGAAGGGATGAAACTTGAGCTATTACTACCTGTATATTACAGTAGGATTTTTTAAAACCTCTTTCCTATTGCAAAGAGTAGCAACCAGTCAGATCCTAAGTTTGTTGTGCGTGAGTTATGCCGCTTAGACTTCTATAGGTAAGCAACGTGAAAAATAAAATGTCGGTCACATTTTATTGGAACATGATTTCACACATATTTTTGTTTACAGAAGATGATATCTAACATATACTATCCTACAGATACTATCCCACAGACAATATCCAGAAGATAATATGCAATAGATTAAACCCAACAGATAATCCAACAGATAATATCCAGAAGATAATATGCAATAGATAAAACCCAACAGATAATATCCGGAAGATAATATGCAATAGATAAAACCCAACAGATAATCCAACAGATACTATCCAGAAGATAATATGCAATAGATAAAACCCAACAGATAATCCAACAGATAATATCTAGAAGATAATATGCAATAGATAAAATCAACAGATAATCCAACAGATAATATCCAGAAGATAATATGCAATAGATAAAACCCAACAGATAATATCCAGAAGATACTAGTCAATAGGTACTATATAACACATATTATGCATAAGATAATATCTAACACATAATATCGAACAAGTAATATCCAACATATACTATCCATCACATAATATCCAGAATTTAATATCAAGCTCAAAATACCCAACATATAATGTCAAGAAGATCATATCCAGCAGGTAATATCCAACATATAGTATCCAACACATAATATACAGAAGATAATAGCAAGCATAAAATATCCAACAGATACTATCCAGAAGATAATATTCAATAGATACTAGCCAACAAATATTATCCAAAAGATAATATCTAACAGATAATATCCAGCAGGTAATATCCAACATATACTATCCATCACACAATATCCAGAAGATCACATCAAGCACAAAGTATCCAACAAATAATATCAAGAAGATAATATCAAGCAGGTAATATCCAACATATACTATCCATTATATAATATCCAGAAGATAATATCAAGGAGAAAATATCTACCAGTTAATATCCAACAGATAATGTCAAGAAGATAATATCTCGCACGTAATACCCGAAAAATAATATGCAAAAGATAATACACAGAAAATAATATCCAACAGATAATATCCGAGAAATAATATCCATAAGGTGATATCCAACAGATACTATCTAACAGATATCTGTTGGATATAATCTTCTGACCTGGTGTTTTTCGGCCGGTGAAGAGCAATAGCCGAAATAGATGCAATAGATGAACTAGCTGAAAACGCGAGCTAGTGTTTCTCGGTCTGTAGAAAGCAATAGCCGAAATAGATGCAATAGATAAACTAGCTGAAAACGCGAGCTAGTTTTTCTCGGTCTGTAGAAAGCAATAGCCGAAATAGATGCAATAGATGAACTAGCTGAAAACGCGAGCTAGTGTTTCTCGGTCTGTAGAAAGCAATAGCTGAAGTAGCGAAAGCAGCCAAAATAGCTGAAACTAGTTAGAGGTAGTGGCTTTCGGTTTGTAGAAATAAAATAGCCAAAAATGTCTGGAAGAACGGAAAAAAGTGAGCAGCTATTTTCAAAATATTTGGTGGTGGTCGGTATGGGGCCATGATGGCTTGGGATTTTTCAAACTTTTTTTTTTCATTTTTAAGGTGTGTTGGGCAGGGTTGTAAGTCGGTGTGTGCGGAAAATTTTTATTAGTCGAAAGAAGTAAGCCAGGACATTTATTCATGTAAGTACTAACTTAAAACATTTTTTGTAAAAAAATGTTTGGACACGGCAAATTTATTGAATGTGGTGGATCTCAGTGCACATTATATCAAATTTTCCTGTATATCAGGTCTTGTGTCCTTAAGCACATGTTTAACAGAATATAACTATTATGAGATCTATAAGCCTCTTTTTATTTAGAAATGAAAGGAAATGCAATAAGTATAAATAAGGAATCGACCCCTTCTGTATATGCCAAGCATAAGGCATCGACCCCTTCTGTACATACCAAGCATAAAGAAAAGCGATATAGAATAACATAGCTTTTGTGCACAAGCGCTCTTACCCACATGGTCATACCCTCAATCCCCCCTCCTCTCTAGGCAACCAGTCAATTTACCCATATATATATATATATATATATATATATATATATATATATATATATATATATATATATATATATATATATATATATATATATATACACACTAACACTAACGTACACGACAAGCTTTCCAAATGGTCCGGATTTCCGAGAGATCGTTTTTGTCAAGGAAAATATATACAGGAAACAAACGATAAAGCTCGGTGCAGCAAGACAGAGAAACTGGCCACGAGCTTTCAAGATCGACGGATCGCTTTTTCAAGGTGGATGATGCAAACAAAGAACAATTATAAACAGAGAAATGTACACAAAATACTTGTTTACATGCGTTTTTTTTGTGTGGGTAAAATCGAAACCACACAGTTAAACAAAGCAAAACATCGGACTCGTAATATAAGGGTCACGGGTTCAATACCCGCCCAGACCAACCCAGGTTGGCTGCCTCAATGAGTCCTTGGCAAAGGCACTGAGCTTATATTCCCAGTGCATTATAAAGCCAATAATGTGTTCAAAGTACCCCTAAATACCAATTATCCAGCAAACCAAACAATCAACCGAAACTAAACAGCTTACGTTTGCTTTGTCATTGTTCTTCGTTTGCGCCGTCCGGCTTGAAAAGCAACCCTTAGATATCGAAAATACTTGGCCATTTTATCTGACTTGCATATTTGTTTCCTGTATATAGGCATTAAAGATGGAAGACTGCGTGGGGAAAAGAAACCCATCTTCCCTATATTTCGACCTAAACCATTCCTCACGGGACAATAAACAACATATACAAAGACACAAAAGTCACATATGCACGAAGAGCGACTCAAGTAAACAGTATTTCATGTTAGCAGAGAGAAGCAAAACTATCCAAAATAATGAAAAGGATGAAACTAATGAAAAAGAACAAAATAACTGAAGAATTAACTACCTGTCTAAAAAGGGACCTAGTATTTATGTATGAAAATGAACAAGTTCCGATGTATGCTACAAGCACTTTAGCTCTCAAATGTTGACCGTGACATAATTTGCACAATTACTTTGCATGAATCATAATTCTGACCGTTTTGATTATATTGGTGCCATTCTATATGCAAATTTCTTTTATATAAGCAAGCATCCATACCTACAATGCAGGATCGAGGGATAGGCACTTTCTTCTGTTTGTTATATGGGTGTCAATTAATAATTATAATTTCATGTGCATGCCTTCCATTTCTGAATAGAAATCCATTGGGTTTGCGCATATAATTGAGTATTAAATTCTGTTTGCCTAGTGAGTGTGTTCTAGAGCACCTCGACCTTGATCAATCATTTTAGGCGATGAGCGCGTAACCATATGGCTTAGGGTGCTGGTGCATGAGATCTAGGTGATAGGTGCAGTTACTCGCAGCACGTATTCGATTCTTGATTGGGACGAATTATAACTCTGTAACCTTTTCGAGTATATTGGACCGACAGAGGTTGATTTATGTGTTGATTATGAATCATATAAAAAAAAGAATAAAAGTGGGTCACAAGAAACAATTTTGTCTCTTTCAAGCAATTACGTGGCGGCAATTTTCAAGTTAACAGATCACAGAATATAAATTTTAAAATTGTTTGTAATTGTTAATATACGTGGGAGAAAGGCAAATAAGTTCATTGCACGAATGTTTTGGATATTTCAACTCTAATCCCAGGGAACTAACAACAAATATGTCAGTAATCTCCAGTATAAAACATGACACTGAATATATCGGGGTTAAAATTAATCTGAACACTAATCATTCATGCTTATTGGATTACACAACTTAAAAAATTATGCTTAATTATGTTGTCACCAACTTTAGAATATTTTCACATCTTTGTTATGTTTCCTTTTTTTGCCCTCCATCTGCTTCATCCTATATTGTTTTTCCCCCATCCCACTCATTGCCCGAATGATGTTCTTGTCATATACATCTTGCTGCAAAAGTAACATCCTTCATTCGCAATTACTAAACATATTTGAAATGTCAGATTGTAAACGAAGCTCGGACGTTTCACCAAATACTTGCATTGTCTTTCTTGACTTGCCAGAGATTAATATCATGTACGGTGACCCACAGCATCGAAATGAACCAAACGTTTAACGGGTATGTTACTATGGGAAACAATATAGCGCCAACATTATTTATCAGCTCTGTATCGGATATAGTTAGATATCACATTTTTATTTCTTTCTGGTTGTTTCAGACATATACCGTACAGCTGCAGATTATGGTTGTTTCGAGTTCAACGTTCAACAGCCGTTGTAGCGATAGTTTATTGCTTCAAAGAGAACTTGATACTAAATAAAGAAGTGGGGTTTTGGGGTTTTTTTTGTTTTTTTTTAAAAAATAAGGCAATTGATTTCTAGAACAGGGATTACATCTGACGTCGGATACGAAGATACAGGGATTAAATTTGACGTCGGATACAAACATCAATCCATTGCGTTCCTCTTGATATCTTTGCTATGTTTTAAAATCACGTACTCATTTTACTCGCACTTTCAATACTAGTATGCACACATGCTCTCTCTCTCTCTCTCTCTCTCTCTCTCTCTCTCTCTCTCTCTCTCTCTCTCTCTCTCTCTCTCTCATACACACATTACGATCAGGGTGAATTCAGCAGACCTGACCGCACTAACATGACATGAACCGGAGATGACGGTTACTTTTTCAAAATGTAACACCCTCTACGAGAAAATTGCGAATAATCCTGTGTGAGAAACATTGAGACATTAAAAGTCGATTTCTCCTAAGATGGTGTCCCGATTGTGCCCACAGATGTAACAGGTAAACTTAACTCTGTAAAGTGGGTACATCATTCGCGCCATTCTGATTAAAATCGAGATCTTCGACATAACGGGGATCTGATGAACACCGAAACGAGGTCTTGCTCTGTTGACCTTTCAATTCACCAATCAAATTTCAGCTTTCACATAAATGCGAAATACGTAATTCGAAACATATCTTGTCTAACGATGACACTCCCTAACACGAAATGCTGGCTACATTTTACCTTATAAGCTCGCTACGTTTTACTTTATAAGCTCGCTACCTTTTACCTTATTAGCTGGCTACATTTTACCTTATAAGCTTGCTACATTTTACCTTATAAGCTCGCTACATTTTACCTTATAATCTGGCTACATTTTACCTTATAAGCTCGCTACGTTTTACTTTATAAGCTCGCTACGTTTTACCTTTTAAACTCGCTACGTTTTACCTTATAAGCTGGCTACATTTTACCTTATAAGCTCGCTACGTTTTACCTTATAAGCTCGCTACGTTTTGCCTTATTAGCTCGCTACGTTTTACCTTATAAGCTCGCTACATTTTACCTTATAAGCCTGCTTTGTTTTACCTAATAAGCTCGCTACATTTTACCTTATACGCCCGCTTTGTTTTACCTTATAAGCTCGCTACATTTTACCTTATAAGCTGGCTACATTTTACCTTATAAGCTCGCTACGTTTTACCTTATAAGCTGGCTACGTTTTACCTTAAAAGCTGACTACGTTTTACCTTATAAGCTCGCTACATTTTACCTTATAAGCTCGCTACGTTTTACCTTATAACCTCGCTACGTTTTGCCGTATAAGCTCGCTACATTTTACCTTATAAGCTAGCTACATTTTACCTTATAAGCTCGCTACGTTTTGCCGTATAAGCTCGCTACATTTTACCTTATAAGCCCGCTTTGTTTTACCTTATAAGCTCGCTACGTTTTACCTTATAAGCTGGCTACATTTTACCTTATAAGCTCGCTACGTTTTACTTTATAAGCTCGCTACCTTTTACCTTATAAGATGGCTACGTTTTACCTTATAAGCTCGCTACGTTTTACTTTATAAGCTCGCTACCTTTTACCTTATAATCTGGCTACATTTTGCCTTATAAGCTCGCTACGTTTTACTTTATAAGCTCGCTACGTTTTACCTTATAAGCTCGCTACGTTTTACCTTATAAGCTGGCTACATTTTACCTTGTAAGCTGGCTAAATTTTACCTTATAAGCTGGCTACATTTTACCTTATAAGCTCGCTACATTGTACCTTATAAGCCCGCTTGTTTTACCTTATAAGCTCGCTACATTTTACCTTATAAGCCCGCTTTGTTTTACCTTATAAGCTCGCTACATTTTACCTTATAAGCTGGCTACATTTTACCTTATAAGCTCGCTACATTTTACCTTATAAGCTGGCTACATTTTACCTTATAAGCTCGCTACGTTTTACCTTATAAGCTGGCTACATTTTACCTTATAAGCTCGCTACGTTTTACTTTATAAGCTCGCTACCTTTTACCTTATAAGATGGCTACATTTTACCTTATAAGCTCGCTACGTTTTACTTTATAAGCTCGCTACCTTTTACCTTATAAGATGGCTACATTTTACCTTATAAGCTCGCTACGTTTTACTTTATAAGCTCGCTACCTTTTACCTTATAATCTGGCTACGTTTTGCCTTATAAGCTCGCTACGTTTTACTTTATAAGCTCGCTACGTTTTACCTTATAAGCTCGCTACGTTTTACCTTATAAGCTCGCTACATTTTACCTTGTAAGCTGGCTAAATTTTACCTTATAAGCTGGCTACATTTTACCTTATAAGCTCGCTACATTGTACCTTATAAGCCCGCTTTGTTTTACCTTATAAGCTCGCTACATTTTACCTTATAAGCTGGCTACATTTTACCTTATAAGCTCGCTACATTTTACCTTATAAGCCCGCTTTGTTTTACCTTATAAGCTCGCTACGTTTTACCTTATAAGCTGGCTACATTTTACCTTATAAGCTGGCTACGTTTTACCTTATAAGCTGGCTACGTTTTACCTTATAAGCTCGCTACATTTTACCTTATCAGCTCGCTACATTTTACCTTATAAGCCCGCTTTGTTTTACCTTATAAGCTCGCTACGTTTTACTTTATAAGCTGGCTGCATTTTACCTTATAAGCCCGCTTTGTTTTACCTTATAAGCTGGCTACATTTTACCTTATAAGCCCGCTTTGTTTTACCTTATAAGCTCGCTACATTTTACCTTATAAGACCGCTTTGTGTTACCTTATAAGCTCGCTACGTTTTACCTTATAAGCTCGCTACGTTTTACCTTATAAGCTCGCTACGTTTTATCTTATAAGCTCGCTACATTTTACCTTATAAGGTCGCTACGTTTTACCTTATATTCTCGCTACGTTTACTTTATAAGCTCGCTACATTTTAACTTATAAGTCCGCTTTGTTGTATCATATAAGCTGGCTACATTTTGCCTTAAAAGCTCGCTTTGAGAGCGGTTGTGACTTCTACAGTTTAAAAATAGAGATGTATTTATGTATTTACTGTCACTTGTCTGTATTCTGATAAAACAACAACAACAACAACAACAACAAAATTGAAAAAAGAAAAGAAAAGAAAAAAAACAGAAAAGAAAGAATTATATATTCTAAAATCTGTTTGACATAATCAAAAGTAACCTGTCATCAACACTGATCATGCAAGACGTTTGTACTAGGTAAATACAGGAGATTAATTATTTGTTTCATCTTCCCTTCAAAAGTATTTCTTTACTTTTCAGATTGTGGTTGGTAAAATCAGAATGTTACTATTAATTGACAGAATAACAGTAATACCACGACATGCTAAGAACACTGTGTAACCACCTTCCACTGCCATGCGTGTGTTTCATTTGACTTTTAAGCTAAAGAGATACAATTCTGCAACGCTGATTACGAGATCAGCAAAAAGCGGTATTGAAAATACATAGAATTAAATTGGGTAATCTATGTACATGCATTATATTGAGATGGTGTTTATTTTGATTTATCCCTATGCTATTTCATTATGAACTGTACCATTCTACGAAAGGTATTAATTAGCATTTCAATCTAATACACTTTGAGATATTTCTTCTTGTTCATTTCACCACATCGTCCAACCATATGTTCGCAGCGCTTGAGATAATTGTGACTCAAGACACCTAAACCTGGCGCAAATCCATCCTGTGGGAGTTGAAAGGAGTTCCTAAACATTAGGAAAATAATTTTTTCCGATCACTTTGTTTTATAAAGATAGTATATAAGTATTAATATTTTGCTCATCAATTGCGTAAAACTATATGTATTGATCTGTAAAGCAACGTAATTCGTATTCTCTAGTTTTGGCAGGTGACCAACTTATGCTTTTGATCTAGCGTCATACATCATGTTTGCCCTCGGGATATTATCAGCTGTCATGGTGTCTATTAATGACCTTAGCTTGTGAATTATGAGTTTAACTTGTTTATTTATCATAATCAGGTTGATAATACTTTACCAGTCATCAATAAGATTTTTCATTCACTCACACGACCTCATGAGATTTGCGATAAATCATGATATTGCACTGTCATGGCATCAAAACATTTTTTTAACATGGCTTATAGCAGTTTAAATGGATTCTTCGCTTTACTGAAACAGATTAATTTTAAAAGTTTGTATTAAAGCATGCATTAAAACAATTATGGACCTTTGTTTTTGTGAATATGAAGTTTTATGAACCAGTAACCTGTTGTATTAATCCCCGATACACGTCGCATTCACCTCAACAAAAGTCAATAATAATTGTACAAGATTGCAAGCAATTTATGTATTTATTGTGCATCTAAGCTTCGTTTTATAGGTCAAGAATTCGCGAGAATGACTCGACTCCCTCCTATCTTATCAATAGTTGAGCGCCTTTTTGTCTCCTCTCAATAAGGCGAGCGGGCAGTAGTAGGGCAAAATGTTTATAACAATTAATTTCCAATAAATATAGTTACGAAGAATTGACATCAGTATAAAGTTACAAGTTCGACCCCATCACATACCTGAAAAATTGTGTAAACGAGTGGTTGGTAAAACCCTATCGATTGTTACTTCGACAACTAGTTATGGCTATTAAGCATAACATTTCTATATTTTTTTCATTGTGTTTGGTAGACAAATTATTGTTATCAATATATATATATATATATATATATATATATATATATATATATATATATATAAAGAGAGAGAGAGAGAGTGCATGGAGATCACGCATGCATGTATGTATGAATGTATGTATGTATGTATGTATGTATGTATGTATGTATGTATGTATGTATGTATGTATGTATGTATGTATGCATGCATGCATGCATGCATGTACGTACGTACGTACGTACGTACGTATGTATGTATGTATGTATGTATGTATGTATGTATGTATGTATGTATGTCAAAACAATTCGACAATCCATGAAATCACGTTGAAGTGTAGCTTTATTAATGAATTTGTCAATATTCATTCCATGATCAAATTTCTAGAAGGTATTGAAATGTGAAATCGGATATCTGCACAGAGTTATTACATGCAAAGGACAAAAATTAAGTAAACGTTTCAGACACTTGGAGAAAAGTTTGGATTTCAAAATTATTATTCAGTGAATAGAGCTTCTATTTTCACTGATTGGAATTTAATATCCTAAAATTAGCAGTCAATTTTACTCAGTAAAAATTCAAATGATCTCAGGAATGAAAATCACATAAATGTCGCCATTTGTACACAAATTGAGAGTGCTGGACTAATAATATTTTTTAAATTTTAAATATCGTATCCTTATACGAGAACATTTCTGGACCACTCGTATTTTTATACGACCAAAATATATCCATATTCATGGACTGCAGTGTGCATTGATATCGATTAACCAGTCATATTTGATTTTGGTTAAAACGAATACAAAACTCTCAAATCCATAGACTAATATACATTGATATGCATATGATATGAAGACAGCACGTGCAAAGCACAATACTACTGTTGTACTAATTTTGTAATTTTTAACACAGGGAATGGCATAAAGCCACTATTGTATTGAATACACGTGTTTCCAGAGAGGTGATATACCTCGTTCATGAGATTAACATGAAAGTAACAATATCGGCTATAAAGATAACGATAACCCTCACTAACTTTAAATACAACGCTTTATCTGATAGGTTACTAAAAATTGTTTTAAGTTTGAATGGGATAATTTTTTCAAAGCTAGTTGTGTTACGAAATAGCAATCAAGGTAATACAAATGTTGATTTGTTGATTTCAAACATAAAGAAATATGTCATGCAATGCTTTAGAAAAGATGATGATTTATATATTACATTCAGTGATGATTTATATATTACATTTAGTGATGATTTATGTATTACATTCAGTGATGATTTATATATTACATTCAGTGATGATTTATATATTACATTCAGTGATGATAATATCAAATTATTGCATCATGAATCCCGAGAACATAGTCGTTAAAACAGTATGGTATGAGGAAGGACTTCATTATGTACTTCATGTGTATTACACATATTTGTATACGGATAAAGTTACCGTACAATTTGAAGAACTAATAAACTTCACAATTTCAATCTTCAGTGATTCAACAAAAGTTCATATAAAATGTATGGAAAACAAAGTTTTTTTTAAAATAACACATGGAAACTCAATATATGAAGCAACTGTTTAAGAGTTAACCATGGGAATATTTGAATTTCACATAAATTTGAAATCATTCATACGTTTGAATGGATGATTGAAAAAATATTGCAAAGTGTTGAAAATAAAAGTACCTTTTGTAGATGGATATTTGATTGTTTTGTGTATAATGCCTTAAGACAACAAGCATAAAGTATTCTCGGATGTTTCTATAGCGTATTAAATGGTGTACCGAAAGTACACCTCTCAGAGATGACCGACATCGGAGACTTTACAGAGCAAGACAAAGTACATTATTTACGACATATTTCCTACGAGCCTGAGAGTCAGTATGATTAGACAAATATTTATTGTTGAAACAAATTAAACTTGATAAAAAAACAAAAGAAAAAAATAAAATAAAAAATAAAAATAAAAACAACAACAATAATAATAATAATAATAATAATAATATTAACAAAATAAATACATAAATAATAATAAAAAATAATAATAAAAATACGCTGAATTGAAAGAATTGTTAACCGGACAATTTATCTACACATTATACAAGAAAGGGAGAAACAAGATTTTCCGACAAAAAGATTTTATGTTAGTCACGTGGCGGACCAGTGTCAGACAAACATTTTTGAAGTGCAAGCAT
This sequence comes from Margaritifera margaritifera, assembly GCA_029931535.1. Taxonomy (NCBI): domain Eukaryota; kingdom Metazoa; phylum Mollusca; class Bivalvia; order Unionida; family Margaritiferidae; genus Margaritifera; species Margaritifera margaritifera. Next base: position 1,343,383 of record JAQPZY010001144.1, read on the forward strand.
ATGAAGAATAGAACAAGTGATATAAATACATTTAGACAGTGATATATGTCTTCTCAAGAAACCCTAGGGCAGAGAAGGTAAACACTGAAAAGGGTAATAACATGCACAATGCTTGTAGAGAAATGTTCAGAGCGAGAGAAAGCCTGCAAAGATGCATTTTGATGAGTTAATGGAGATTCAGAACAAAAGAGTTTAAGATTTGCTTGAAAAGAAAAACATGGAATAATTTTCAACTTATTCAGATAAAACAAAGTCTTCTGTAGTTCAGACTTTTAACTTAACACATAAGACTAGAATGTTGAAGTATTTCACTCAAAATGGAACTAGAAATAACGCTTTACCAATGTTAATTTAGCACCCATCACAGATCAATAAACATGACTACAGCTGAAGCAAACAAGGAATAAAAGAGCCCAAAAGTATGGATCAAAGTATTCATTTGCATGACAACATATACATTTTTAAGAAAATTAGTTAACACAGTTAGAATTTCAAGATACAAAGCACTCTTTGCAAGTGTTACCGTCCTAACGTTACCTTGGAAATATTTGAAGTCAGGCATGTAATTTTAGGAGATCTAGTTGTTTACAAACTGGAAGACCAGAAGCGAGAACATATAGAAATAAATCATACAAAATGACATTTAGTAAGTTGAAAAATCATGAATAAAAAAGGAAGAAACGGTAACAAGTCTGTTCTTGTGAAATGGAAAGGATAATGATGAAGTACTTAACAGTTGGGAAACAGCTGAAAATATAGTGTCCTTAGAATAAATAACAGAGGAAAAACAGACCATAAATATCAGTATCTTGAAGCATGAAAACTTTGAGGTTTGTTTTCAACAAAATGGGTTTTTAGAATGTGACAGATGTAGGAAAACAAGGTAATAAAATAAAGGAATTAAAATATATGATATGCAAAATACCAGAGAGAAAATAAAGTACATTCAAAAACATTTTCAGGAAGCATGCAAATTATACACATGAAAAAGGTGATAAATCGACTACAGTGTGCACAATGTCCTAACAGTGTAATAAATAACATTACAGAAGAAATGAAACGAGATTACATTAAAAAATATGAAACTGATTCCAACTGCATCTAAATAAAGCTGAATAATACTTACAATGTAAATATTAAGAGCTACTCTCGAGATTTTAAAGAAGATAAGAGATAATGAAACACACAAAAATATTGATGCAGTTATGAGGACATTTAAACTTCTTTCTAACTGCATTCAAAAAAGTTGTAGAAATTACACCATAAACTATGCAATTTCTTGGCGCATATTTTAGCATGAATAAGTTTAGCACATTTATAAAACCTTAAATCGCAAAGATTTACATTAAATGTAACAACAATCAGTTCATATTTGAAGGATTTTTACATTATATGGATAAAATGAAATAAGATACACCTTTAAAAGGGTGTAGATATACAAATTTTAAAGAGGAAAAATTCACATAACTTTCATTTGACATATAGTGGTAATTGAAATTATACTTAAAAATGATTCGTACAATCAATATTTGAGAAGCGACCAGATGTAAAATGTACAAATGCAGCAGATAAATACTAATAGAGTAAATACGAAAAGGAAAATACCAGACATGCAAAGCTTGTGTAATCGAAAAGAGATTTAAATGGTAGTACACAATAGGAAATGAAAAGATCAGAGAGAGAAAGCTATAAAGAATTGCAAGTAAATGAGGAAAAAAAGTAAATAGAGGCTCAATGTATTTACATAAGATAAGACAATTTCATATTATTTGTTTTCAATGTTCTAAAGACACATGTTATTTGCATGATCCTAATATTGGGTAGGCAAAGATACATTTTATTTGTGGATAAATGAACCTCAGATTAAGAAAACGAACAAAAACAGCACATTGTACGTTTCCTTTAATTTAGTTTAATACAATAAATAGGTTAACTAACCTTAACCGAGTTAGTAGATGAAACATATTTAACGAGATAAAAATGCAGTGCAATGAAACTCAGTATTTCACATGCAATCCATTAAACATTTCTGTTAACTACACTTTAAAGTTTCTCAGCGATGACTCTTTGAATAGATACATATCACAATATTTCACCACCACTACTTTTAAATGCAATTGTATCATATTTGTTGATAACTTCATCACTCACATTGTGATTTGTAGCTATGCCAAAATTTCATTATTCGATATTCGTTCTAACCGGGAAGCCTAGGTTGATCAGGACTTGTCTGTTGAGAAGTTAGCTACATCTAAATATAATTCAATATCTTGTAATGATTAGATGCATTTATAAAAAACCTCAGGACTTTCATATTCTTCAAAATCATCACTATCATTAGCCGTTTTAGCTATTTAAATAATGCCGAAATAGTGTTTAAAGTGTGACTTGAGCACACACACACACAAACACACACAAACACACACACATATACATATATACACACACACACACACACACACACACATATATATATATATATATATATATATATATATATATATATATATATATATATATATATATGTAAATGATTGCAAAAGTACTAAGTTCTTCACCGTTATAATCCCGCAGGCTATAGACTGTAATGGTTCTAGTTTTAGTAGATAACAATAAACGACATGATTTTGTAAGAGAGCTATATGATTTGTTTATCGAGTTGACTGGAAAAGTGGCGAAATTGGGCCGTTTGCAAACGGCGCATGAAAGGCGGCTGAGGAGAATCAAATCCACCGTCGCGTTCAGCAGACCGAGGAGTTACAAAAACTTTAGCCAGGATCCACTACCTGTCGGAAATCAACTCCGCGAGCTCATTATTCTGTGCCGCACTCAATCAGTGCTCATGTAAACATCCAAAACAATAAACTAAATATCAATTATGTTTACGGCATGAATAAATGTTCTTAAAGAACCTTGTAACATAATAATGTATTGGGTGAACAGTTGTGAAATGACGATGTTTGCAATGGATCTGATTACATCTTCATTATTGTTCAGATTTTATGTACAATAAATACAATGTGGTAATTCAAAAATGAAAATATGATTGTGATGTATTCTGTGTTAGAAAAAAGGTTGGATTTATGAGAATACTGGTTGATATAAACAAAAAAACTAATAATTTGTTTATGATTGATACTGTGGCAATCTTGACGATTTAAAAAAGAAAGCAACTGGTCTACCCAAAAGAGCTTTAGGTGATAGTCATTTTACAATATCAGTGTGGGTGATCGTAGAAAGGTATAACTCTGTTATAAAATATTTCAGAGAGAATATATGTTTTTGATGACGTCTTTCCGTGTGTGAAGCAAACCGTGTTATTCAGAACAATTGTATATACTTTGAAACAAAGCAAAACAAAATAAGCACATTTTTATTTATATTTGAATTTCCTTTTCAATACAATGTGCATACGTGTCCGTAAGGTAACGTGTTTACGTTGTCAACAAAAATTGCTATCCTCATACTCAGGCAAAAATGCCAAAACACGTAGTTTTTTGGATAGTCTCTAATGTCATATAATTTGATATTATCCTTCATGTCATTGTAAAAACTTTCTTTCTCAGCATGGATACACAGTGATTCTGTATCAGCCATAATTAGAATAATTATATCACTGTATTTATTTTCCAACTTGTTGTAGTAGAATTCATACGTGAACCATTTGGTTAGCTCCAACATTGTAAATGGGTTTGGCTAACTTAACATTCGTGTTTTTCAAAAGAACGAACACTAATTCATCGTCCAAAATGTGTCTCCTGGCAAATGATAAATCTTTCTGTCATCTGAAACATTTGTTTTCATATGTACATATCTGAACTTTAACACTTATATGTTCCCCCTCCCCCTTAAATTCTATATCTGTTCAACATATACACTTTTATTGACAAAATTTAATCGAAGTCATCTGTTTTCTTTGTTACAAAAATTTTATTCAGTTTAATGTAGGATTTAAGCCATCGTAATTGCTAATCATAAAGGACAACTCTGTGTACTTTTTCAGCTATAAACCCAATTACTCAAGGTGCTCATTTCTGTAGTGAAGAAATATATATTTTTTTCAATTCACACAACAGCTTGGTACTGTTGGTTTTGTAACCATGTAATCATCAATCAACTTTTTTTCAGGGAAGATAGATCATTTTCGTCCAGGATTATTGTATCTGTAGATAACAGGGAGTTCTGAAAATAGTCATGCATGTGTAATGAAATCTCAAAATTTTATTCTAAGCTGGAGCCGGTATAATAGTCACCTGGTATTTCGAACAGATTTGTTCCTACCAATCTAATTTGTTCATGAGTTGTAAACCTAAGGTATTTAACCGGAATGTATTCCTCATGACTCATGTATAGACTCTGTTAGTGTGTAGGTACGTAATGAATGACATTGACCTTAACCTTGTACTCGCCGTCACTTTTTAACTGACCATCCTTGTCCGTGCAAGATTCTTTATTTGCTTTTGCGTATGTTATGTTATTTATGTGGAATCGTGCTAATTCTAACAAAATTTCACGGTCAAGCATCAGGAACGCGTCATAGTCTGTCAGTAGTTTAAGTTCAACACCCGATAACGGGAAGTAATATTACGCCGTAGGTTAAAATTATGGGCTTATCTTTATGCTTTCCTGTTTAAAAATTGGTGTGGGTATGTATACGGTTTAGATGGAACACGTGAAATAATGATTAACTATTCAACACTTGGTGATCTACTATTAAGCCCTTAGTTGTCTACTATCCAATACCCCACATATACTATTTGACACACCATGTGTAGTGACCAATACCCCACACTATACCATCAATACGCAGTGTGTAGTAACCTGCTGCCTAGTGGCTATACGCATATATCCAAGATTTATATATAAAGCATTACCTAAACCTCAGATTATGTTGGCGGTGTCAGTAAATTTGCATATATTGTACTGATGTTATAATGGCTATAATCAAGGGAACCAGATCATAATAACACTAAAATAAATGCCACTAAATGTGATGCTAAAAGTGCAAAACAGTGCCAGCAATTAGCAGAGACTATAAAAAAAACAAACAAAAAAAAACAAAAAAACAAACCGGAACATTAGATTAAAATGGCCTAGATTAAACGTAGTACTAACATTCCGACGCTGTCAAAACTTTGGCTTACACTCAGTTAGTACTAAAATTCCGAAACTGTCGCAGACTTTAGCCAAAACTGAAAAAAATCCGGAACAAATAGTACTAAAATTCCGAAACTCATACGGACTTTTGCAGAGATTAAAAACATGTCCAGAAAATTGTTAATATGAGTCCGATACTGAAAGTATTATTAAAAGTTCTAAACTAATACCGAATTTTGCATAGATTAAAAACAATTCCCCACCAAATTTAAATATTTCAAAAAGAATTTTACAAATTGTAAAAAATTAGAAGTCAATAATGTACAAATTCAATATTGTTTTGACAATAAAAAACCCAATTGTACAAAATTTTACAAAGACAGAAAAATGAATTAAAAAAAAAACGCTTGAGTACTATCCAACACCTACTTTTGAGTACTATCCAACACCAACTTTTTAATACTATCCAACTCGCATTCTTTTTAGTACTATCCAGCATGCCGTGTGTAGTGACCTAAACCCAACACCTACTGTCCAAAGAAAAAAAGTAGGATGTAAAAGAATGAGATAACATCACATCAACATACGTCGCAGAGGATACTTGGCTGTCGTTCTGCTCAGAGTTTGACTGATGTCGTTTCCCACTTTAGGTAAGACTTCCATACGTCATACGTAGAGTCTTGTACTCGTTAGCATTAGCCATTAAATGGAACAATGTTTTTCTTCTATCCAGTCTTAGACGTACAATCACATCATTCAACAAATACTTGTCTTGCAACCACATGTTCAAGTGTAAATGATTCATCGTTTCTAAACTACGTCCTTGTTTGGTTTTTTTTCGGCGGTCGTTAAATACAACATTGTAAGGATCGTCATACACAGTCAACTCTTTGTCGTTGAACTTGTCCAATGTGTCAGATGTCCATACCACCGAGGCATCGGCTTCTTTTTCGTATATCAAGAGATGTTCCAGGTAAGCTCTTTAAGGGTAAGTGTCCATGCTGCTGCTGACTAGTTTGTTGTTCAGGTACAAATCCACTTCGCTGAACAATGAATGGAATGAATGGATGTAATTGTTGACGGGAACTACTCTGGCATCGTAATTAATTCTTATCCAGATCGATGCAATATTCGTTAGTCCTTTACTTTCAAACTCGGTGGGCGCTGAAGTGGTCAAAGATGGCACGGGATGAAATTCTACCCACTGGGATCCTTGCATCGTCATCATCTTCGGTGGGATGGAAAACATATAGAGTTTTGACTTGGAACATTCGCAAGAATCTCGGTGTATCATTTTTCGTTTTAGTTAGCAATGAAAAACGTCAAATTCTCTGACTGTTGTTGTTCTTTTTGATTTTTTTGTTGTTTGCGGCTGTGTGTCTATGAGGTCTGAAATGTGTTCGACGTATATTTCTGCATTGTCCTTTGTTGTGGCGTACAGGAGGTATTAATCTCGTCTCCAGGAGTGTGTAGTGAATTTATAGGGGTGTCTCGGTGACCCAGGAATTTTTTCCTGTCCAATCAGCACAATTTGTTTCTGTTTTCATGAAAGCCTCTTTGGAACTTTGTTTGTCGATGAGAACGTTTTGGAGAAATTCTTATCATTGCGTCAAAGCTGCATCTTAATTTAAAGCATGCAATCCTAGAGTCACCGTCGGTTTTAACGTACGAAAAGCCAATTGTGACATATCTCCTAAACTATGTCCTCGTTGTCGAGCTACTCCTCATTACACTGGATACATCTGTTATAATTTGCTAGAGAATCGTTTTCGATAATGTAGTTTTATGGCAAGTTTTCCTTTCTAGAATAGAATATTTTGCCCAAGATCTTCTTTTATACTAATATTGACACTGTCAAAATACGACTTACTGACAGGAAGACAATCAGAATATACAACTTCTCGGTTAAAGTAGCACGTGTTTCCTCCTTCATCGTAGGCAGCTATGACAGAATCTACTTTGAAATGAATGAGTCAGCAACGAAGCGGATGTGTTTTCTACGACGTTATACTCGATGACATCAGAGTACACACACATCGAATTTAGTCCTTCGTTCAATTCGATAGCGCAGCAAATCGGTCTTTGTTGGTGTCCTCGGTAGAAGCAATGGATGTGTTTCCATCCAGAATAACAGAGAAACTGGCAGAAAATCAGATACAGTAGACAGCGTTTTGCCGTCGGAAAAATTGAATTTGAGACAACGAGAAAATGGATGGTACTCGATCAGTACACTTCGGCGAGTTTTATCCAATGCTTTGCCAAACTGATAGATAAACATAGCTGAAATCATCTTGAAGAGATGTTGAGCATTAAAATAATATCCTGTAGGAATTCTCATGGAATAGATATTCAGTTGGGGATTTGCTGGCGATGATGTTTTGGATTCGTAATAACCAGGATCACTTTTGTCCATGTATTCTTGAACTTGCTCGTTGAGGATTTTGACGAGGAAAGGGGTTTGATTTCTGACCACATTCTAGACTTAAGTGGGATGAATGATTTCTACCAAGGTTACTTTCCAATGAGGTTCCTGATCTAATTGTGTGGCTTCATGTAATTTGGCCGCAAACAACACAATGGGAAACACATCCACAGAACTGTCACTAGGTAATGGTACAATCAGTTATTCATAGTTCGATGGTTCTGGTCTCTGAGGAGTTACTTGATGTCAAAGGAGAATGATTTTCCAAATGTTCCTTGAAGGCCGCTTCTGTTGTGATTGGAAGAGTTGTTGTTGTGACTGTCGTTGGCGAAGCTACAGTTGTTCTAGCTACTATCGGTATATATCAGCAAAAGACTCGAAAGAAACTAACCAATACAACTGCTGCGTAAAATAGTCCACATATTGTTTATCTCCTTGTTGTAAAGTCAAATTTCCAATCGCTGCTCCAATACCATCAATATACAACAACGATTTGGCATAAGAGATGATTTGATTTTTTTAAGGACACGTTCTTCACACCCACAGTGCTTGTTTTTGTTTTTGTTCTTTGAATTATGAACTCTGAGAAGGAGATGCAGTAATGTTTAAAGGCATGTTTGTGACTTCTACGTCTCGGTATAGTTGATGACTTGTGAAGCAGCAATCTGATAATCGAAACTGGGTGGGTATCCTTTCCAACGAACTTTGACCTTTTGGAGTCGATGTTTTTCCACTTTACGTCTTCTTCGATTGAGAATGCTTTTGATATCGTACGAGTCGTCTTCTACTGTAGTCATTCGCTGAACTCAGGCAAGTAATACGTTCATTTATACACTGCGTTTGTGCATATCTTCCAATTTATAGACAGAAGGATCAGGTCCACGCTCTTGTCCAGTGACACGAGACAATTATGTTGTCCAGTTCGGTAAATAACCTGTGTCAAAAGTGCATTTCGTTTTTCCAACCCAATCTCCAGTGCTTAACACTCCTTTTGTTTCTCTGTGTTTTAACGTTTCAAACAATTGATCAAACACCATTACTTCGCTTTGAGGTGTCACATCTTCTGGAGTACATCCGACGCTACGATGGTACGACTGATTGTATGTATTGACTAAACGTATGTTGATGTATTTCCACATACGTTCTTTCAAAATTCTTTGAAACGTTCCATGACACTGGTTTTTGTTTCAGAATTTTCAGTGGTGAAAAAATGATATGTGTTTTTTTTTCTCAATACTTTTTGAAACGCTATTTTCAGAAATTTGGTGCCTTTGATGCCTTTGTTTGCCATCGCAGATGGTGTCGGCTACTTTGTTTCAAGACAAGTTTTTAAACTAAATCTTAACCTGTTTTAGAAGTCAAAGTAAACTACCCAAGCTGATTTTGAAAACACATCAATGACGCAAAACAAATATTTGTAACATCGATTGCACGAATCTAAATGAGAGACATCAACTTGCCATTGATGATTGATCCCAACGCACTTTTTTTTGACTTCTAGAAAAGTTTCGTCGAATGGCTTTGTTTAACGTGTTTGTCGATTGATTTTTCTAACCATTGTTGTACATCGTGCAGACGCAAACTTTTTAGTGGCCCGACACAATTTTTGAATTCCTCCGTAGCCAGCAGCATGTGCAGGATTGTAGTAAATGCTGGCTAAAAGTGTATCCATATTGTTGTTGTAGTTGCTCAATACTTCACACACTGTTGCTACTCCTGTTAGGTTGTTCGTGTGCTATTTTGGATTGTGATGCATGATGTGTCCGACAAGCAATACGAGTAGGAGTAGTCATCGGTTCTTTGGCCACGTTTTTCCTTGATTTCTTTTTTCACTTCTGTTTTCCTTTTTTTTCTTTTTTCATCTGCTGAAGAGGGTGTAGACATTATCTTTTTGACCCAAGCTTTTTTTTCTTCTCGTCTGGGAGCAGGGAAAGGTGTCGACAAGGCTGCCACACTAGGCGTTTGAGCAGACGGAGTTTGAAACATTTCTCTTTTTTCTTTCTCTTCTTCCATCTCTGTAGCCATGTCGGTCATCGTCTTTGCTGCTTTTGGTTTTTCTTCGCTTTCCATGATATTCTTGAAATCTCTTAGAGTAGGGTTAGCCGCTTCGTTTAACGCATTCTGATGGAATAGTTGAAGACGTTACAATAACTGTCCATACCGTTGCGATTGTTCTGTTTCTGACAAATCTCTTCGTTCCATTAACGATTGTACCTCTTGTTGTAAGTGTGACATCTCGGTGAGATTACGAGTAGGAGGTAAATGTGGAGTTCCATCCGTTTTAAGAAACTTAGAGTTAATTTTGGTACTTTCATAAGATACAAGGGTACAAGTGTGATGTCTTTCCAGAAAAGTGTGCCCTTTTAATTTTCTTCATCTTCTCATCACTTCTCCTAAACGATGTTCAGCAATCGATCCTAACAAAGGAGCAGCCACTTTTAAAAACGGTACTATTATCATGGGTAGAAATCGTTCACGTTGAACCAGTGCTTTTATTTTGACTGGTTGCCATTTTCTTTGTCTACATTTGTGGAAAATCGTCACGATGTCGTCGTAATCGTCGTTTCAGTATCTGGATCAAAGGAATTGCTTCTTTCAAAAACATTGAAGCAATATTTACACACGATATCGATGATTTCTTTAGGTACTTTTGAATAATTTGTTTTCGCATTGTAGAATTGGATTTAGTAATTATTGACGAAACATCCCAATATTTAGGTAAACGACGAGAACGATCTTTTTCATTCTTTTTTTAGAAGAAGGACTCTTTGGACGTTGTCGATGATAATGGTGTAAACTTTGTGACATCTTGATTCAAGAGGAAAAAATAGAAGTGAATCTTATCCAACACATCACCTTTTATAATGGAATTCATATCCATTGATTGTCGGCACTTCGTACCAACTTGACTTTAGGTACTACTAATGTTCTCAACGGATACAATTATGCTAGTTCTTGTTGGAATAAATCCAGTAAACTTTGTAACACACCTGTTCCGGCTTGTACTTTTGTCTTAGGAGATGCCAATTTTTGGCAGTGGCAGTAGCAGCTAGAGCAGTAGAAGAAGAAGACAAGGCGGAGAAGTAGACATTCCTTTAGAAATGGAAATTTTAAAAAAATCAAATTAAGAAACACTGGTCTTAAATCAGATTTAGCTGGCATCATCGTTAAAGGTTGAGGAGAAGAAGAGGCAGAGGGAAACGGTTACAGATCGTGGTTTTCTTTATGCCTGTGAGTTCTAGCGGCAGTTCATTTCTTGCTGTGAACTTGCTGTCCCTCACTTTGTTTTTATCTGCTGTCCTTGAGGTTGTTTGGCTTTTTTTAGCTCTTGCATTAGGATCCCATTGCATAAATGAATAAATAACGATACCTATTAAAGATTCACTTCCACCTACTTTCAAGATGATATGGTGACACAAATTTGTACAAAGTCTAAACAAATATAGATTAGTAGGTTTTAAATCAATGAGTAAATAGGTATGTGGTGATTGAGTGGCATAATCATAACATTATTTAGTCAAGGAGTCCCTGATTGTTTGGCCAACACTTGAATTTGGCATCTATCTTTCGGACTTAAAAACAACACCACATAGTGTGCATGTGTGCATTGAGACTGATGGTAGGATGTACTTTACTTCGTTGAAATACATTTTGAATGATGTAAACAATACTAGCATTACGATGATGTTCTTTTCGTGTAAACAACAGTTCAATTTCTGCTTCGTCTTCTACTAACATGTCAATCACGTTGAGAGCGGAGATTGTAGCAATAACTATCGAGTTGTGTTCGGAATTCTGACATTTTATATATTTAAATTTTATAGTGTAACAGCAACAAAAATATCAGTCACACACAATGTCTTCGGCATAATCAGTCACCTCTTGTATCCAAGCATCGAATCCAAGACTTTTCCAGTCACGTACATCCTTCTAGTCGTAAATCTATTGGTGTATTCAACGTGCTATACACACTTCTTTGTAAGTATGAAGAGTTGATAAAGTACAATGATTGTCTTCTTCTCATGGAGGTACACAACTCGTATTCATCACTATTTGCAACACTTTTAGCACATAGTGCTTTTTATGCACAGATAAAGCTTTGGTGGTCAGGTCAGTCTTTGAGTGTATAATTTATAAATTTGCCACCAAAAATCTGATGGTAAACGAAATCCAAGAACTGTGGTCTCTAACACACACACACACACACACACACACACACACACACACACACACACACACACACACACACACACAAGCACACTATCATCGACTTGATTCCATGGAATTTTGTGTAACACTGATGACAGAACGCGTGGCATGGCAGGTTTTATAATGTATTCGCAGTTTATCAACGTCTGGCCATTTGAACATTATTTAAATAATCAGTCTTTTTATGCCATTCGATACCAATGCTTAAACATTCTATGCCATTTCGGATGCAACTGGTCTTTGCGCTTTACTCGAATCTTTACAAACTCTTTGTAAATGCGTTCTTGCAGAGCCAGTTGTGGATTCTGAATATGCTCTTCTAAACTGTCGTCCATGAACAGGAATGTCTTTATTTACGAAAGAGTCATACATTTGCCAAGCGGAATCTATTGGTAAATCATAACAAAAAAAACTCAGTCACTAACTTACACACCACACGTCGTGAAGAAGTCTCTTCTTGAGGTAATGCTTCATTTAAAAGTGTTGTGTTCTTGTAAGTATAGAGCCTTTTCATGTACTTCGTTCCATGGAATTCTGTCTATCACTCAACATTGCAGGTAGAAGTCGTGGAATCTAAATAAATTTTTCTTAGTTGTGGGTAGCTGATTAATGTCTGACCATCTGAACATTTGTAACCTAATCAGCTTTTTTGTAGCATTCAGATATCAATGGTTAAAACATCTATGTCGTAGAGGATGCATTTGTTCTTTGCGTTTCACTTGAATCTGTACAAAGTCTTTGTAAATGCGTTATCAGCTCCACAGGTAAGCTACAAATATTCTCCTCTTCTAAAGTACCAAGCATATGGATCATATTATGAACCAACCAAAGGAAGGTTTCGACAGCACTGAGACTATCAGGAATGTTTAAGGAAAGTCATTCGTGAAGTTTCACGCCATAACTGAAGCACCGTACTTGGTCTCATTGTATCAAGTAGACAAATCCTGCTCTGACTAAAGATTTGGGATTAGGTCCTTCCAGATATTTAGGCCATATCCCTTTGAACGTCTGGAATCATCTTTCAAAATTACAATAGCGAGGCAAAGCTACGGGAAACGTGTATTCTTCTTTGCTTTGAAATTTGCGATGAAGTTGTTGTTCCATTCAGCGTGCTTTGTGAGTGCATGGATGAAGATACTTGGGCATACGAATGGCATCGCCTTCGCTAGTAGAGCCGCACATTCGTGCTGCATAGCTTATGTCGCAGGGTACGGCATCACTATATGGTGGCAGGGCGCAGCATCGCACCCGATTTCATTGAAGTTGGCGTCAGCAGTGGGTCCATCATACTGTTTCTATGTCGAATTCATCATTCTTTGTGGACGTTTCTGGTCACAATGATCTTTCTTTGTCTTTTTATATAACTTTTTATATTGGAGAACGGTACTCATACAGTGCCGTGTGGTGATCGCAATCGCTTCTGATAAACAATCGGATACACTTTTTCCAATAGTCGATTGACAATTTCGTGATTTGACAAACGTACAATGTTGTAAGTATTCAAGTCTTGATCTTGACCTGACTTTACAGCTTCTTTTAAGACGTCAAAGTTGACCACCTGACTGGCACGATAGTTTAGCGTTAGTCCTTTCACTTTACATTTAGTATGAAGTTGTCCTTTTTTGTCACGGTACTGGTAACCGTAATAATTAGGTTAACCCCTGACAACACCAAAAATAGTATCTTCGGAATGTTCATCGGTCAAGCACTTAAACGTTTGTCTTCGATGTGTGAGTGATAACCTCCAGGGCGATTGATATACATGCAACTATCAGTGTCAAAGTAAAAGACTCAGTCTCCTACAGGTTCCAAAACAGAGTAGAATTTTAAACGACTATTGACTGTCACGTAACCAGCATTAGTCTCGGGTGCTGGAGAGTAGATGATTGAGTATTGATCACTATATATAGCGTGTTGATCGTATAGTGTGGGCTGTTGGTTAATACACATGGCATGTTGGATTGTAAGTGTGGGTGTATTGGTCGTTATACAGAACATGTTGATGGTATAATGTGGGTGCTGGATAGTATATGACTGAGGTCACTACACACGGTGTGTTGATGGTATAGTGTAGAGTATTGGTCGCTATCCACGGCGTGTAGGATAGTAACTGTATTGTATTGGTCAGTGCTCACGGCGTGTTGGATAGTAACTGTAGGGTACTGGTCACTGCACACGACGTGTTTGATAGTATATATAGGGTATAGGATAGTAGATAACTGAGGGCAGGATAGTAATTAAGTGTCGGATAGTAGATCACTATTTCACATTTTCCTTCTAACTCGTATACACACCAACATCAATTTTGTCAACATGGAAGCGTAATTTTAAATTCCCCTTGTCACCAGATAGGCCCATAGTGTAAACCTACGGCGTAATGTTATTTCCCGTTAGTCGCTCAAGTGTCCCACATTACTACTTGCGTCTTTGTTAACGTAATAATAATGTAGATCACTAAGTGTTTTCAGGTTGAAATCTTCAATGACATCATATACTTAATTGTAGTCACCATTATATATATGTTTGGATCGTTAAGTCGTGTGTAAAACATGTATATCAGTAATATATCTGTTTAATTAATCCTTTCAAAGCTGTCAATGCAGTCCTATGGGTATATGTGTTTTATTTAGGTGTCATTGAACCTGTGATAGAGATTGTGCTCTGCCGTTACATTGTGCACGATGTTTGTGATCTGTTTAAGTATCCACGTCAACTTGTCATCACTTAACCTTTTAACCAGCTGATCTATATACTATCACATGAATCTAAAGCCATCTACAAATCTAAAGTCTTTTAACTGTTATTTATTCTTCTTCTTTGACTTAACCTAACAATCATGAAATCCCTGCTGAATATATTTCTCATCATTGTTCGGTATGATGTTTACCTCTTCTTATCGATTATTTTAGATCAATGTCTTGATGAATAGATGACTGTCATAACGTGACAGTGGTATGTATTTTGGATATTTATAATTAAATTGTATTAGTTCTGATTGTGGACGTGAACTATATCTTTACTGATTATTTTTCATCACAGATGTGACATATGTTGGTTCATTTAAACCTTTGTCTGTGAATACCTTAGTTTTTCGTTTCATTGTGCGATCATAATTCTTCGTACACTAATCTGGCAATCAAAGAGTCAAACAATATTTGAATACAATCGGTACCACTCTAAACTCTTGGATTATATCTCTTAAGTATTAATTTGAGGTAGCAGCATAACCATGATGGAATGTGTTTAGCTGTTTTTACTGTCCAGAATTGGACGTCTGGTACACGTGACTCTGGCACACTTTGTCACTGGCACGGACATGTTTTGAATTCTGAGTCAGCTTCATCAAGACATTCCCTTGATAATTTGTATCTTAAAACATCTTACTGTCTTACCGTCTATAGATATCTCCCCTTAGAGGTAGTTATATCAGAAGTGTACCCCTTACCACCCCGAGTGTGTGTGTGTGTGTGTGTGTGGCACATTTTCTATAGCAGATATTTATTAATGCTCTGTGATGGTCCTTTGTACTCCACGTATTGCGTACATATAGTGACTGTGTCACGCGGTTTGTGTGTTAGCCACACAATGAAACGTGTTTAGTTTTGTCTGCATGCCTCTTTTATTTTTATATTTTACTTTTGAGTGAGTGTCTTTTTTAAACCTTACCTAGTCGCGGGAGCTGATGTCGATCACGGAGTATGTTTGATCAGCTTTGTATTTAACACCCGGTCTACAGGCAGTGAGGTGGTTCTCAACTTGTATAGAAGAGAATATTACCCAAAACAAGAATCGAAACGCCGCATACTTCTGGCTTTAACATACGACGCTTATACGTTTACACCACGGACCTTTGTTACCCAGACTATGAAAATTACCTGTATATTAATCATACTGCAAGTCTTGACCTGCAGGGGCAATAATATTGAAATATTGCAAGCGTAGTCTTCTGTACATATTCGCGGATGGACACCATTTTTAAAGATAATAAGAAGGTTTGTAATAATAATACAAAAATCATACAAAACATAGTTAGACAAGATAATTAGTGACGTTTATTTAGAAACATAGTTAATAATATATTGAAATGGTGAGAAGAAAGTCGTCTTCATTTGTTTTCGACGTGAGTTTGGCATCAGGAAACTCTTGGATGTCTTGTAATCCTCCCTGGTAAAGGATTCATTTGAATCTAAAATAATAAAAAAATGGCTTAGGAATGAAAATGAATTCCAGCATTGTTTTGTATGTTCAGAAAGGAAAAGACAACATTCATGTATATTTCGAAAGAGAGATTTTCTTTGCATAGGCAGTATTAGAAAGTATAGTGATGAGGCCACACTTTATATTAAGGGGTTGCCATGGGTTCAACAAATCGATAAAACATTGATGGTGGTTATTTGGGTATTATTTACATAAACGATTGATGAAAAGGTTAGCTTCTATTTTTGCAAGTATGGTGTGAAGAAAGAATGGTATTTCTAGTATTTGAAAATAATACTATGTTGACCGTGCTTCTAAAATAACAAAGAAAACTAGGGACACGTGTAAAGCCCGACGAACGAAAAGAGTGAGGACAGATGTAATTCGAAATCTTGATCCAAATTGTTTGAATAGATGAACAGATTTTATAAAATAATATTTAATCATAATTATAACTTTCTTAGATATCATAAAATGAACAATCTTGCTTTGAAAAAAAGAAATACCGGTTCATCATGAAAATTTTACTATGCACATTTACGTGCACTTTGCCCAACATCATGAAGAAAGAGTGTATGTGTCCTCATGTCGCTGGATAAATATATTATGCATAGTATTAGCATAATTAATTTAATATATGTAATGATTATCTACAGACTAATAAATGGCAGGCAAAATAGGAATTCCAGACCCGTTGTCGGTGGGAATGACTTTCGCCACTCTATTGTGTCACATTTTTAGACTTTACCAACCCTTTTATTTCAGGAGCGGTAAATTACTCTGGCTCAAGAAAAAGTTTATATAGTCTCTGTCATTTTGTTTCCTTTACTTTTCATAAGTTTAGCCAACTTTATAATTAGTGACGCTAAATTTGCATTATTTTCCATCAGACCGCCATTATCTTGTACCCTTGAGATGTGCTCAGATATTTAGTGTGGGACTTCATCTTTTCTGATAATGGCCATACTTTATATGTATTACTTTGAAGAAAACAACGAACCTTTTTTGTCACAATCTTCAAAGCATGCTCTAGAAAACTGAACATCGCTTATGGGACAGCAATCTAATAACGTCAAATAACCTTATATATCGATCCTACACTGCTACTTAACATCTTTTAATTGACCACGTTAACTCTAATAAAAAAGCTTCTATTGGTTACTTTAATCTATCTCTTTATCTATCTAAACTGCTTATGTAAAAACAAAGACTAGAAACTGTGACTCCGCAAAATGAGAACCTCTTAAATAACATGTTCAAGCGTGTATGCATGCATGGAGAAAAATATTTTTAAATGCAGATATGCAAAACATGATTTAAAAGAGAGTTCAGTGACAGGACAAAAATTTTCCCATTCAATTATTTGCGTATTGTTAAAAAACAAAACAGTGTGGCAAGTATTCAGAATCCATCTTTTTATGAGCAAGAAGGAGACTTACGCATGTAAGCGCACTTTAGGGCTTTGACGCAGCAAAGTCATTTATGTTACGATAGGTACTTCGACAATCTGAGATATCCTAATTCTTTGTATATTTTAAATTTACTGTCATTATTAATTTCATGCATTGTGTTCTTAAAATGCTCTCTTCATAAGAGCAGACCGTGGTTGTAGAAATATCAATTGGCTTTTCTGAGGGAATGTTCAGCATTCACTTTCTTAAATGAAGACAAGTCATGATTTGGTATGACCGAATTCGTATCTATCACTTGTATAAATTCTTACCTTATCTAGAAGTAATATCCTCTATAGAAGGGGTATCCGCCACCATAGAAGGGGTATCCGCCACCATAGAATCCTGGATATCCGAATCTCGGGTACCCGAATCCGCCGAATCCGCCGAATCCGCCTAAACCACCGATCAAACTCAAGCCGACACCAAGGCCTAGTAAGCCGCCTAAGCCTCTTAACAATCCCTGAGCCTCGTTCTGGTAAATCGACGACATCAGTATCATCGCCAGCAGAAGAACAACTACGGTTGACCTCTTCATTCTGTTTAAATAATGCGATAATAATAATAATAATAATAATAATAATAATGACGACGACGACGTTGATGACCATGATGATTATGATGATGATAGAAGTGTCATTATCATACATAAGAACAAGAACTAGAATAAGAACAACCTGACCGACTTAAGATACGACAATGATACTACATAAGATAACTAGAATACTGCAGTAAATCAACATTATCCCAAAGTTTTCCTCAGCTACACCTAAACCTCCTCCTTTGATACATCTATGCAAAAGTGCTCTCATCCCATCCAACATCGCCCCTAGAAGATAGATCGAAATTCTGAATTCGTCGTGCACATCGACAGACCACTCCAATAGTATCCTAAGGTTTGAAGTCTTTAGTTTAAACGGTGTAGGAGGAGTTGCACGACATTACTCACGCACGCAC
This sequence comes from Margaritifera margaritifera, assembly GCA_029931535.1. Lineage (NCBI taxonomy): Eukaryota > Metazoa > Mollusca > Bivalvia > Unionida > Margaritiferidae > Margaritifera > Margaritifera margaritifera. The sequence goes on from JAQPZY010001144.1 coordinate 1,361,716, forward strand.
GTCCGGACATACTCTCTACCAGACTGACTGACACACACACACACGGACACAAGCCCGCCGGTTCCACCGGATGACATTGCAAATCTAACAAAATAACATCAGCTACGACAACAACAATAACCTAGAGAAAAATACGAGGAAGTAATTATCTGGGCATGGAGACGTTAGCAACGAATACAAATGGAAGCAGAAACACATTCAAATAGTTTTATTTTTGAGTTTGTGAATAAAACACACATTGTTGTTCCTCTCTAAATCTTCTCTTAATTTTGCTTCATTTAAAATATATGATAGTTGTACTTCCATTACAAAACTGAAATATATACATGTACATCACCTCTCTTCGTGGAGCATTCTCTATCAAGAGAGGCTTGAATTAGCTTTCTTAATAATTTCTCTACATACATTACCTACAACATCAATCGTCATTGAACTTCTACATCTCTTAAATACGTTTCAAAAATACAGGAATAAAACAAGAACATACCATTATTCCTTAATATGAATAATTTAATACTATCTAACAAGAAGCACTTTAAAAAAAAAAAACAATGCCAATAGTTTTGAAAATAAAATTTGAAAATAACATTAATGGATGACATACATAATTAAAGCAAGTATCATAGAATTATATATAAAGGGAAAGATAATTAAATCCGAAATCTTCCTTGTTTCATCGTGAAATTGATAAGGAACATTTTGTAAAAAATATTTCTGACGATGGAGATATAGATTGTTAATTAAAATTTGAGGTAATATTCTCAGCTTTGATAACTTAACGAAAAAGAGAATTTTTCGTATTGGCATGGATTAATACCAGACCTGATAAAACATTCTTTTAACTTTAATTTATTGAACTGCCATTACTCTGACCGGAAGAAGTGACTACAGTTGCCTGTATTGAAAATACTTGAAAATATCTCATTCTTTACTGTCAACAAATTGTGAAGATAATGAATGTTTAGAGAGCTTGAAGCGTGTTATAGTCTAGTATGAATAAACTTCATAATCATTATTCATAAAAGTGTTTATCTTTCACCGTCTCTACAACACACAGACAGACAGACAGACAGACAGACATACAGACACAGACACACACAAACACACAGACAAACACACACAAACACACACACATACACATACACACACATATATCATAAATGCGCAAAAGTGTTCCTGAAACTTCATAAGTAAAATCGTACTTCTATCTAGAAACGAAATGTATTTTACAGACAAAATATTTTACCTTTATTAAAATATTTTCTGCAATTATATGTATAATCTTAGTGATAATTAATGTATAACGTGAAATTGTTGCATATAACAAGCAAAGCTACTACTGTTAGTATGTGCTAAGCCACTACACTCAGTATGTCCTGCTCATTTGATGGTCTGAAACTCTTTAAATCATACAGTTTGAATAATAGCCAAAGACACAAATGGAAGATTCCTACATCCAAATTTTTAACAAAGTTAAGCGCATACAAACCGTAAAAGTCGGTGAAAAATGCCCTTTCGCTATTTTGAAAGAACTGTTTCAAAAGTTATTACCTTGCCAAAGAAATTTTTTATTTTTTTATTTATTTATCTATCTGCTGACTTGTATGTCTGTTTGAAACCACGGTTACGATCTATGTCAAAATGTAGATCCATAAAGATTGCTATAAGATTTTATTTCTTCTAACGCGTCGTTATGGTAAGGGAACAGAAATTACAACTTTGGCAGACTCTACGTACCATCCAAACAATGTTTTATTGTTGGTACTAAAGGCACTTTTAATAAAATATATAACTATATAAAAATCGTTTCTTAAATCGAAATATATTCTCTGACTTTGACGTGTAATCATAATTAATTCAATAAATTATATATATATATATATATATATATATATATATATATATATATATATATATATATATATATATATATAGACAACCAACAACCCTCCGCGCCCGCCCCCCCCAATAAAAAACAAACAACAAAAGCCCCCCCCCCCCAAAAAAAAAACAACATAAAAAAACCGTCACAAGTGCATACTAATTGTGAGATAGAGGACCCTAGAAAACTGTTGTGATAACTTATGGTTCGATCCTATTGTCATTTTGTACAAAATCAATAAAATGTTGAAAATTGAATCTAACAAGTAACTGGTTCGACGGTTACATACCTGGATTTGGTCCCAAACTGGCCGAAAACAGAATATTATAGATAATATGTCACCCAAAGTTGCCGTACCTTGCTTTCAGTGGGTTAGAATTATTTATTTGATGGGGACAATTTATATACTGTCTGCAAAAAAATGATTGATAGATACATTTAATCTTGTGATTTAATGGCTCTTTGTTCTAACAACTGGGAAACTGATTGGTAGCATAACTGTCCTGTTGACGGAAAACGGTATTTCTCAAGCGTAAAATTAGTTAGAATATTGCAAGAAACGATAAAATAACCGGCGAGATAGGATTTAATTCGTATTTTTTATTCAGTTTTAACAAAGTAGGTGAACTTGAACATGCTTGTTATGCTTTAGTAACTTTAATAATTTCCTGAAAATAAAATGTGTTTTCTTAGATGTAACAAGGTAGTTTAATCTCATTTATTACATGGATTTCTTGTTCCTATGACGATCTGTGCATGGCATGTCTGAAATGGACAAAGCACAGCTGGACAAATAATTGGGATTTATGAATATAGCAATAACTCTATGTCTCCAGAAGCTGAAGAGTACAAACAGGATTTGAACATGGCTTTTGCAAATGAAACATGCAAGGAGATAAGCGGTGCAAGCTTAACTGAAAAAGTGCTGGAAGAAATGAATAATAAAATAAAACTCGAAAAGACATATGAAATTTTGTCAATGCCCGAACTACTAAACTTTCCTAGTCATTATCAGTAGCTGTAATTTACACTGTCGCCATATGATTATCAATTTTTTTATGATTAACTGGATATGCAATCTACAGAATAGTGTAAAGAATTGAACATGACTTCGCACGGAATTTTGTTCTTCACTGGATTTTTGTCGCTTGCATCAGATATTTTATCGGCATTGAGTTCTAGATTGATAACATTTAAACATATCGTTATTTCAAAGAAACACCTTTGTGAACGAGACAGATTCAGAAGCTCAAAATGAAATAATTCATTACAAAATACTCATAATATTCTTCATTAAGCGTGTACTGTTTGCTTTGTTCTTGATACATTAGTGCGCTTCACCCCAATTGTTACGATATTCATCATTACAGGAGTGTGTGTCTAACATGTAATAAATTATCGCAGGGAAATATATTAGACAGTGATGTTCACGGTCGGTTTCATCAATCATGAAGTTATCCACCTTGAATGATTCAACTTGTTTCATTTGGTTTTTTATATCATCTTCACAAGACATTTTATAATATTTTTATATGTGTTCGGTGGCTTTCACATCTCTGGTGTTTGACCAATGAAGACATTTAAAAAATAGACACATGACATGATCAAAATGAAGATCGTCATCACTGACACCCTCAGTTGTGGTAAAATATGGCCACCTACAATTGAAGCCAATAGATAGTACACCGATTAATTTGAATGTCGTGTCTCGTTTAATGCTGTTTCTTACTGCAGATAAAATCCTAACTCTTCTCATGTGAATTAATCTGAACCTTTCATCATTGTGGTATTCTTGTTTCATGTATTTATTCTGTAATGCATCCTCTGTTCTCTTCTCTCCAGCTTTTATTGTTTCATTTGAAGAACTCTTGGTTTCTTTGTACCTTTGTTTATTGTATTCTTGATGGTACGGTTTGCAAATCCGTCGTTTCTGAATGAACTCGGTTACATACATGACAGGACTTGAAATCTATCTCTTGTATTTACCCAATTCAATTTTGAATCAAGTTTCACTAATTGTAAGTAGCACTGAAACATGACTTACAACTATTTAAAAAAATATCTTCAAATCATATGAGAAACAATGTGTACTAGAGGTACAAGAATGTCCAGGTAACTTTCAAAATTTCCTTGTAAATCAAATGGGAGCGAACAAAACAAATGGGGGGCACAAATCTAAGGTTAGCAAAGAACCTGAAAAAAAAGATTCTAGAAGAGTTGAGAAATGAAACAAATTCATAGAGCTCAGGCATCACGATCTTTTATCTGATAAGCGATGGTGTAGCTAATTTAGGTACATCGTTCATTTGGTCTAGAAATAAAGCTGTTTCTGTTTTTAAACATGATAAAATAACAAAAGCTGTAGGAAGCAAGTCGGTAGAGACCACACAAAGTACCGCATACGAAGAACAATGGCAAAGCTGTGTCTACAACAAAAGTACAGAACACAGCCTGTGCCAATTGCAACATGACAATACTTTGTCCAATCCGATCCCTGAAATGCTTTATTCTTTCTCTGGCTATTAAATATTATATACGTACAAAACAATGTCGACTGAAACGAAAAATATTATCAACACAATTTGCCATGCAACATTAAGCTTACTGTTGCCTACAGCATGTTTTCGAAAGAAAAAAAAAACACGGAGGTTTATGATTGGTCTACTGTGAAACATATATATCGAAGAAGTTTTAAAGTTAGTCATTCCGGTTTCTTTTAGTCGGTCCACTATCGACTACCTGATAGCACATGGGTTTGTACGTGAAAATTATTGTTACTCAATGCATTTTGCGCAAATCAAACCTTTACAGCACAGTAAATGGTAGTTACATTTCTGTTTAAAAAAGTAAGCCAAAGAAAAATGTGTTAAATACAAATGTACAACCTGAAACGGTGAATCATGTGCATAGTGTGCAAAGTGCGACTTCAGCACACAGACCCACACACAGACCCCCCATTTATATATATATATATATATATATATATATATATATATATATATATATAAATGAGTGATAAAGTACTAAGTGCTCCACCGTTATAATCGAGTTGACCTGCAAAGGAGCACCATTAGGCTAGCAGGACCATTTGCAAAGGGAGCATGAAAGGAGGCCGAGGAGAATCAAATCGACCATCGCGTTGAGCAGACAGAGGAGTTGCAAAAACTCTCGCCAAGATCCACTCCCTGTCGGAAATCGACTCCGCGAGCTCGATATTCTGTGACGTCGCACGCAATCGATGCTCAAGTAAACATCCAAAAACAATCAGCTAAACATCAATTATGTTTTAGGCATGAATAATCGTTCTTAAAGAACCTGATAACATAATAATCTGTGCTGTGAACAGTTGAGGAACGATGATGTTTGCAATGAATCTGATAGAGACTGTATACAAAAACTTTTTCAATTACATCTTCATTCTTTGTCCAGCTCTTACATACAATAAGACTTACGACACAATATGGTTATTAAGGGATAAAATTATAATTATTATAGATTCTGTCATAGAAAAGTTGTTGGAGTTATTGGAATACTGGTTGATGTATAACAAGAAACCAATATTTTGTTTAAGATTGATGATTTGGCAATCTTGACAATTTAAAAAATAAAGTAATTAACTTAAACAAACTAGCTTTAAGTGAAAGACATTTTACAATATCATTGTGGGTGATCATACACAGGTACAACTCTGTAATCAAAGATTTAAGAGAGAATTCATGTTTTTGGGGTTGTCTTGTACAGCGGAAACAAAAAACAATGGAGACCCGCGTGTGAATCAAACTGTGTTATTCAGGACTAAATGAGAGGAGAAGTTGTATATACTTTGAAACAAAACAAACCCCAAAACACACCTTTACTTAGACTTGCATTTCCTTTTCAATACAATGTGTACACGTGTTGGTAAGGTACTGCGTTTACGTTGTCTACGAAATAACGCTATTTTCATACGCAGGCAATACTACTTTTTCATTTTGATAGTATACATCTTGTGATTGTACGATCTTAGTAAATTCATTTCTTGATAAATTTCCCCTGTGATTAAATAAGTAAACTTTGTAGAGTTCGCATTTTAAATTCTTTGATACCCTTGCATACTTTTGTTTCGTCTTTATCAGTCCTGAATGAAAACCGTTTTAATTATAACCCACAAAACTCTCCAACTGGGACACCATTCAGCTCATCTTTCAAAAGTCCAGGAAGATTCTTATCCATTTGTGGTAAACCAAACACGTAGTTCTTTGGATGGTTTCTAGTGCCGTATAATTTGATATTATCCTTCATGTCATTGTAAAAACTTTCTTTTTAAGCATGGATACACAGTGAATCGGCATGAACCATAAGTACTATAATTCTATCACCGTGTTTGTATTTTAACTTGATGTAATAGAATTCATACTTGAACCATTTGGTTTGCTTTAAAACTGCAAACGAGTTTGGTTAACTTCATTTTCCTGTTTTTCTGACGAACGAACACTAATTCATTGTCCAAAATTTGTGTCTCCTGGCAAATGATAAATCTTTCTGCCATCTGAAACATTTGCTTTCATATGTACATAGTTTTACTATAACACTTGTTTATTTCCCCCTCAGAATCTTTATCTGTTCACCATATACACTTTTTTCATGAATTAAAAAAATATATATATCGAAGTCATCTGTTTTCTTTGTCTCAAAAATTGTATTCAGTTTAATATTGGATTGAAACCATCATGGTTGCTGATCAGAAATGACAAAAATGTCTACTTTTTCAGTTATAAATCCCATTATATGTAAAGATTCTTATTTCTGTAGGCAATGATTTTTTTTTTCAATGCACATAACAGCTTGGTACTGTTGGTTTTGAAACTGTGCAATCATCAATCAGCTTTGTTTAAAGGCAGATATATCATTATCGTCTAGAATTATTGTATCTGGAGATAACAGGAAGTTCAGAAAATAGTTATGCATGTGTAATGTAATCTATAAATCTACTTCTAAAATGCAGCCGGTATAATTGTCACCAGGTATTTTGAACAGATTTGTTTTTAACAATCTAATGTCTTCTTGAGTTGTCCACCTAAAGTATTTTACCAAAGCGTATTTCTCATGACTCACGCAAAGATGTTGTTAGTATGTAGATACGTCATTTTTTTAAAACTGATTATCCTAATCAGTTTAATATTCATTATTTGCTTTGGCGTATGTATGTAAAATCGTACTAATTCCACCACTTTTTTCACTGTCAATCATCAGAAACGCGTCAGAGTCTGTCAATAGTTCAAGTTCTACACCCGATATATTTAAACTGACATCAGAAACTAGTCATGGTGCACTATAATTAGAAGAGTTAGTTTGCAATTTTTCACACAGATATTCCTAAATTCCTCAAAAATGTCGCATAACATCAATGCGTCTGTATTAATGTAATAATCATATAGATCACTAAGTGTTTTCAGATTGAAATGTTCCATGACAATATGTTCTTAATTGTAATCATCATTATACATGAATATGTTTGAATCGTTATGTAGTGAGTAAAACATGTATATCGGTGGTATATCTGTTTAATTATACCATTCAAAACTATCCTTGCATTCGTATGGGTAAATGTGTTTTTCTCAAATATTTAGATGTCATTGTACCTATGGTACATATGGTGATCTGCACAGATTGTGTCGTTACATCATGCATGATATTTGTGAACTATTTCAGTGTCCATGTCAACTTTTCATCAATTATCTTTTTATCCAGCTGATCTATATACTGTCACACGAATCTAAAGCTGTCTACAAACCTAATGTCCTTGTAACTGTTATTTCTTCTCCTTTTTTCATTACCCTATCAATTGTGAACTCCCTGCTGAATATGTATTTCTCGTCGTTGTTCGGTATGATGTTTACCTCATCTTCTTGGCCATTTTAGTCTAATGTTTCGGGTTTTATTTCTAGTCTGCGCTATATTCCGGTACAGTTTCGTAATTTTAGCATTACTTTAGTCGCATTCATTTCAGTGTTATTACGAGTTGGTTCCCTTGATTATAGCTATATATAACATCAGTACAATATATGCAAATATACTGACACCACCAACATGATCTGAGGTCTAGGTAATGCTTATATATAAATCTTGGATATATGCATATTTCCACTAGGCAGCAGGTCACTACACACGGCGTGTTGATGGTATAACGTGGGGTATTAGTAGATGACTGGGTGTTGGTCACTACACTTGTTAGATAGTAGGTGTGGGGTATTGGTTACTACACTCGGCGTGTTGATGGTATAGTGTGGGGTGCTGGATAGTAGATGACTGAGTATTGGTCACTATACACAGCGTGTTGATAGTATAGTGTTGAGTGTTGGTTACTACACACGGCGTGTTGGATTGTAAGTGTAGAGTATTGGTTACCACACACATCATGTTGATGGTATAGTGTGGGTACTGGATAGTATATGACTGAGTATTGGTGACTACACACGGTGTGTTGATGGTATAGTGTTGAGTATTGGTCGCTATCCACGGCGTGTTGGATAGTAACTGTATTGTATTGGTCAGTGCACACGGCGTATTGGTTAGTAACTGTAGGGTATTGGTCACTGCACAGGGCATGTTTGATAGTATGTGCGGGGTATTGGATAGTAGATAACTAAGGGCAGGATAGTAGATCACCTAGTGTTGGATAGTAGATCACTATTTCACATTTTCCTTCTAACCCGTATACACACCGATATCAATTTTTTTCAACATGGAAGCGTAATGTTAAATTCCCATTGTCACCAGATAGGCCCATAGTGTAAACCTACGGCGTAATGTTATTTCCCGTTAGTCGCTCAAGTGTCCTACCTTACTACTTGCGTCTTTGTTAACGTAATATTAATGTTGATCACAAAGTGTTTTCAGGTTGAAATGTTCCATGACATCTTGCAATTAACTGTAGTCATCATTATATATGTTTGCATCATTAGGTAGCGTGTAGAATATGTATATCAGCGGTACATATGTTTAATAAATTCTTTGAAAGCTGTGAATGCAGTCGTAAGGGTAAATGTGCTTTATTTAGGTGTCATTGAACCTGTGGTAGCGATTGTGCTCTGCCGTTACATTGTGCACGATGTTTGTGATCTGTTTCAGTGTCCACGTCAACTTGTCATCACTTAACCTTTTAGCCAGCTGATCTGTATACTGTCACATGAATCTAAAGCTATAACGTCTTTTAACTGTTATTTCTTCTTCTTCTTTGACTTCGCCTATCAACTATGAAATCCCTGCTGAATATATTTCTCGTCGTTGTTCGGTATGATGTTTACCTCTTCTGATGGATCATTTTAGATCAATGTCTTGATGAACAGATGATAGTCATAAAATGACAGTGGTATGTATTTTGGATATTTATAATTGAATTGTATTAGTTATGAGCACGATCTGTATAGTTACATGTTAAATGATCGTGGACTTGAATTTTATCTTTACTGATTATTTTTCATCACAGATGTGACATATGTTGGTTCAGTTGGTTCATCTTCGAATGTGAATACCTAGCTTTTTGTTTGATTGTGCGGTTTTAATTTTTCGCACATTAATTTGGCAATCAAACAGTTGTATAATATTTTAACACAATTGATACCACTGTAAGCTCTTGCTTTATATCTCTTATGTATTGATTTGAGATAGCAAGATAACCATGATGGAATGTGTTTGGCTGTTTTTACTGTCCAGGATTGGACGTTTAGTACACATGGCTCTGGCACACTTTGTCACTGGCACGAACATGTTTTGAGTTCTGAGTTAACTTCATCAAGACATTCCTTGACATTGAAATCTGCACCTTTACTCATCTTACTGTCTATAGATTTCTTCCCTTGGAAGTAGTTATATCAGATCTGTACCAGGTACCACCCCGAAGGAGGGATGGGTGGGGGAGGGGCCTTTTCTATAGCATATATTTGTCTACGCTCTGTGATAATACTTTGTACTCCGCGTATTGCATACATACAGTGACTGTGTCACGCGGTTTATATGTTAGCCACATAATGAAACGTGTTTTATTTTGTCTGCATGCCTTTTTATATTTTTACATGTAACTTTTATGTGACTTTATTGTGTACATATAGTGACTGTATCATGCGGTTTATGTGTTAGCCCCAAAATGCAAATTTATCATAATTTTTGTCTTATTTTAAACCTTACCTAATCGAGGGAGCTGATTTATATCGCGGAGTATATTTGATCTGAATTTTATTTAGTGGTCTGTCCTCAGGCAGTGAGGTGCTTCTCAACTTGTATAAAAGAGGATTATGACCCTAAACAAGAGTCGAAACGCATACTTCTGACTTTAACATACGACACTTATTCGTTTACAATACGGACCTTAGTTACCCACATTATGAAAATTACCTGTATATTAATCACACTGCATGGAGAACAACATTTAAATATCACAAGCATAGTCTTCTCTACATATTTGCGACATTAAGGACGTTTGTAATAATAACACAAAATCATACAAAACATATTTAGAAAAGATAAGAGAGGTTTATTTAGAAACATAGTTAATTATAAGTTGAAATGGTACGAATTAAAGTCGTCTTCATTTGTTTTCGATGTGAGTTTGGCACAGGCAAATCTTGGATGTCTTGTAATACTCCCTGGTAAAGGATTCTAAAATAAATTTTAAAAAATGGCTTAGGTATGAAAACGAATTCCAACATTGTATTGCATATTCGGAAAATTAAAGACAATATACATGTATATTCTGAAAGAGCGTGTTTCTTTGTATAGACAAAATTATTAGAAACTATAGTGATGACGTCACACTTTATATCTGATGATTGCCCACGGGTACAACCAATCGACAAAGTATTGATGGCTGTTATTTGGGTACTATTTACATAAACAATTGATGATAAAGTTAGATTCTGTTTGCAAGCATGTTGTGCAGAAAGGGTTTTCATTCAAGTAATTGAATATTAACTCTTATCTTAACCATTCGTATAAATAACACAGAAAACAAGATATAAATGTAAAGCCTGAAGAAAGAAACGATTGACGACAGAGAGAATTCAGAATCTTGATCAGAATAATTTGAATAGCTGAACATTTTTTTCTTAAATAAAATAACACGTAACCAGAATCTTAACTTTCTTAGCTATCATAAAATGAACAACCTTGGTTTGAACAAAAAATACCGTCGCATCATGAAAATTTCACCAAGCACATTTATGTGCACGGTGCCTTACATCATGAAGAAAGAGTTTATGTGTCCTCATGACGCTGGATATATATATATATATATATATATATATATATATATATATATATATATATATATATATATATATTACGGTATTAAAATAGTATCAACATCATTAATTTAATATATGTAATGATTATCTGCAGACCAATGATTGTTTGGCAGCTAAGAATTCCATGTTCGTTGTGGCTGGGAATGACTCCCATCACTTTATTTTGTCACATTTTTAGACTTTTCCAACAGTTTTATTTCAGGAGCAGTAAGTTACTCTGGTTGAACTAACACTTTGTACAGTCTCTGTCATTTTGCTTCCTTTAACTTTTCATAAGTTTAGTCAATTTTATATTTAGGAACGCTAAATGTGCATTATTTTCCATCAGTCCGCCATATCTTGTACCCTTGAGATGTGCTCAGATGTTTAGTGTGTGACGTCATCTTTTCTGATAACGGCCATAATTGAAATGTAATACTTTGAAGAAACAATTAATCTTTTATGTCACATTCTTCAAAACATGTTCTAGAAAACCGAACATTGCTTATGGGACAGCAATCAAATAAGGTCCGTGGACCTTATATATCTATCCTAGAGCGCTACTTAAGATATTTGCAATTGAACCCGTTAAATCTAATAAAACTACTATTGGTCACTTTAGTCTATCTCTTTATCTTTCTAAACTGCTTATGTAAAAACAAAGACTAGAAACTGTGACTCCGCAAAATGAGAACCTCTAGAATAACATGTTCAAGCGTGTATGCATACACGGAGAAAAGTAATTTTTGAATGCAGATATGTAAAACATGATTTGGAAAAGAGTTCTGTGACAGGACACAAATAGTCCTATCCAATTATCTGCATATTGTAAAAACACAATGCAGTGTGGCAAGTATTCAAATGCAAGTTACCTTTTTATGAGCAAGGAGACTCACGCATGTAAGCACACTTTGGGGTTTTGACGCAGCAAAGTCGTTAATGTTACGATTGATACTTCGACAGTCTGAGATATCCTAATTCTTTCTATATTTTAAATTTGTTGTCAATATTAATTTCATGCATTGTGTTGTTAAAATGCTCTCTTCATAAGAACCAACCGTGGTTGTATAAATTTCAATTGGCTTTTCTGAGGGAATGTTCAGCATTCACTTTCTTAAATGAGGACAAGTCATGATTTAGTATGACCGAATTCGTATCGATCTCTTGTGTAAATTGTTACCTTCTTACCTTATCTAGAAGATATATCATCCATAGACGGGGTATCCACCAGGAAATCCTGGATATCCGCCACCATAGTATCCTGAATATACGACACCAGAGTATCCTGGATATCCGCCATAGAATCCTGGATATCCGCCATAGGGTCCTGGATATCCTCCATAGGGTCCTGGATATCCGCCACCATAGTATCCTGGATATCCGTACCCTCCAACCCCCCCGCCCCCTCCGCCCCCTCCGAACAAGCTACCGAGCAAACCAAAGCCGAGACCTAAGCCTAGTAAGCCACCGAAGCCTCCCCCTCCCCGTCCCCGTCCCCGTCCCCCTCCCATTCCCCCTCCCCCTCCCCCCTGAGCCTCGTTCTGGTGAATAGACGACATCATTATCATCGCCAGCAGAAGAACAGCTATGGTTGACCTCTTCATTCTATTTAAAGAATGCAATAATAATAATACCATTAATAATAATAATAATAATAATGAGGACGAAGTTGTTGATGATGATGATGATGATGTTTATGATGATGATAAAAGTGCATTATCATAGACAAGAATAAGAACAAGCTGACCGACTTAAGATACGACGAGGATACTACATAAGATAACTAGAATATTGCAGTCAATCAGCATTATCCCAAAGTTTCCTCAGTTATACCCAAACCTCCTCATTAGATAAATCTATGCAACAGTGGTCTCATCCCATCAAACATCGCCCCTTGAAGATATATCTAAATTCTGCATCCGTCGTGCACATCGACAGACCACTCTAATAGTATCCTAAAGTTTGAAGACTTTACCGATAGGTAATAAAAGATTGCAAATCTAGCAAAACAACAGCAACTACGACAACAATAATAACCTAGAGAAAAATATGAGGAGGTAATTATCTGGGCATGGAGACGTTAGCAACGGATACAAACGGAAGTTTTAAAATGTACTTTATTTAAAACATATGATAGTTGTACTTCCATTACAAAACTAAAATATATACACGTACAAGCCCTCTCGAAGTGATGCATTCCCTAAATTCAAGAGAGGCTTGAATTAGCTTTCTTTATAATTTCCCTACATGTAGAACATCAGTTGTTATTGAACTTCTACATCTCTTTAAATACGTTTCGAAAATACTGGAATAAAACAAGAACGTACCATTATTCCTTAATATGAATAATTTAATACTATCCGACGAGAAGTACTTTTCTAAAAGAAAATAATGCCAATAGTTTTTGAAAATAAAATATGAAAATATAATTAATGGATGACATAAATAATTATAACAAGTAGCATAGGATTACAATGAATAGATAAAGATGTAAACGATGTAAACGATGAAGAGTTACAGAGTTGTTGATATCCATCTTATAAAGGGAAAGAGAATTAAAACTGAAATCTTCCTTGTTTTAACCTGAAATTCCTAAGGGACATTTTAATTTTTTTTTTCTTCTGACGACGGAAATATAGATTGTTCATTAAAATTGCAGGTAATATCATCAGCTTTGATAACTTAACGAAAAAGAGAAATTTTCATGTTGGCATGGATAAATACTGGACCTGATAAAACATTCTTTAGGCTCTAATTTATTGAACTGCCATTACTCTGATAAGAAGAAGCAACTACAGTTGCCTGTATTGACAAATTCTTGAAAATATCTCATTCTTTATATTTTATTGTCAACAAACTGTGAAAATAATGAATGCTTAGAGAGCTTGAAGCGTGTAATAGCCAAAGACACATATAAAAGATTCCTTCATCCGAATTTTAAACAAAAGTAAAGAGGGTAAAACCGTAAAAGTCGGTGAAAAATGCCCTTTCGCTATTTTGAAAGAACTGTTTCAAAAGTTATTACTCTGCCAAAGAATACGTTTGTTTATTTAATTTTCTATCTATCTATCTACCCGTATGTCTGTTGAAACCACGTTTACGATCTATGGCAAAATGTAGAATTGATAATCCATACAGATTTTGTTATTAATAATATTTTATTTCTTCTAACGCGTCGTTATGGTAACGGAATAAAAATTACAAGTTTGGCAGACTCTGCGCACCTTCCAAAGAATGTTGTGTGTGGTATTAAAGGCACTTTTAACAAAATATGTAAACTATAGAAAAATCCTTTTTAGAAACCATCAAACAACAAACAACAACAGCAAGTGCAACCCATTCCCAATAACAAGTGAATAATAATTGTAAGTGAGAGGACCCAAGAAAATGTTGTGATAACTTATGGTCTGAGCACATTGCATTTTGTACAAAAATCAATAAAATGTTCGAAACTGAATCTGACAAGTAACAGAGTCGACGGTTACATACCTGGATTTGGTCGCAAACTGGCTGAAATCAGAATATTAAAGACAATAGGTCGCCGAAAGTTGCTCCACCTTGCTTTCAGTGGCTTAGAATTATTTTCTGATGGGGACAGTTTATATACTCTCTAACAACAGATGATTCATAGAGACAATTAATCCTGTGGTTGTATGAGTCGTTGTCCTAAAAATTGGGAAACTTACTTGGTAGCATAAATCTCCTGTTTACAGGCAACGATACTTCTCAGCGCAAAATTAGTAGGAATATTGCAAGAAACGATAAAATAGCTAGTGACATAGAATTTAATATTCAGTTTTAACAAAGTAGGTAAACTTGAACATGCTTGTAAAGTTTGTTTTTTAAATATAAATTTTGAGATATTATTATGCATTAGTAACTGTAATAATTTCCTGAAAATACAATTTTATTTTCTTAGATGTAACAAGGTAGTCTAATCTCGCTTATTGCATGGATTTCTTGTTCCTACGACGATCTGTACATGACGTGTATGGAAAATAAATCGTTATTATGTAAGCATGTTTGAAAATATATTAAGGTCAACATATTTAAGAATTGTCCCACCTTCTACGTATGCGTAGGATATTGTAGAACACAGGCAAATAAAAAAGGAACCTGTTAGGTGATTGGAAAGAATTATATGTATGCAAGGAATAGTTATATATGAACTAAAAACTGACAAATAACAACATAAAACTGATGTGAAACTAGCTCTTGCGCGTTCGGAATCTATCGATTCGAGTAGAATGCTCACAAAGGTACATAGGACGATTACTGAAGAGATACAAGATCAAAACGCAAAAGCGTAATTACTTTACAGAATCTACATGATGTTTGCTTGTGGATATTTCCAAAAAAGATACAAGAAAAAATGTATAAATGGAACAAGGCTGTACGACTCTACTTGGTACAATGCAAATTAACGGATCGCTCGCAAGGCGGAACGTGATTAGTACAATGAAATCTAATTAGTTAGACGTATATATATATATATATATATATATATATATATATATATATGTGTGTGTGTGTGTGTGTGTGTGTGCAAGCATGTGTGTGTATGTGTATCGAACACTTTTTCAGTGCAGATGATTTAGAAAACAAAATTATCTTTAGAAAAGGAACCGATTTATAATCATATGTTTTAGTAAGAAATAAATTAAATATCGAAAAAGTTTACGGGTGACAAAAATAATGTTTGTTTGCTTTTCAACTGAAGGAGCATTTGTCTATTCACGCTTAATTGACATAAGAGAGGTCTTGAAGATTCACTTACTGGTTTATTAAAATACAAAATTTCACCGATTATTTTCCGAAATGGTAAATGTATTTATGGATCTATGCTAGTGGAAAGTTACAGAAGAGCTTAGGATATTGTGAATGCTTCATTTTATGGATCGTATCGAGTGGAAAGTTACAGAAGATCTTAGGCTACTGTAAATGTTTCATTTCAATAAATAACACAGAATAAATGAAATAACATCCATCTGTATCAGGAAAAGAAACACGAATTGGCAGATGAGTAGTCCAATTATAGGTGGCATGTGGCTTTTTATCACTGGGCATACTGTTGTGACAATTGAGGTCTTAAAGCGGGCAAGGTAAGCATCATACAATCTGTCATTAAATAGACACGATAGTCGATCAAACTGATATATTCCAAGTTGATGATCACGCACCCTTTTGCATCTTTGCCAAGTTTTTATATTAAAAACAAACTCAAAGCAAAACACAAAAGAACCGACACCCCCTCCCCCCCTCAGAGTTTGTTGAAAAACAAAGAGTTTTTGTTATGAAACCAGGGCTTCTGAAACTGATCACTCTGGTATAATTATTCAAAAATCTATATTTACTAGCGCAGTAAGACTAGGGAAATATTATCTTTGGAAAATCAATATTTGCTGGAGCAGACGTACTATCCTGCTATTTAAAATCTTACTAAAATAAATGGAGAAGATAAAGTGCTACAATTGTGATATTGAACAAATCACCAAACCTGTTTGATTAAAGCGAATGATTATGCAGAGCATGTGTACTGATTGTACCAGTCACTACTACGGAAAACGACAGTTATCAGTATACAGCAAATCTTATACATTTTAGTTTTACGTTATGTTGGAACTACGTTCGCTCAGTCTAGGTCTATCGGGGAGGATTTCCGATTGATTGGTGCGTGGTTCTGTTCTGCCAGAGGTGTATGTTTTTATCTAAATAGATTAGAACCGCCTCATTGTTATTTTGTATCTATATAGATTAGAACCACCTCATTGTCTACTGAGGCCATCACTTAATATAAAGCAGATCAAATATACTCTGCGATCAAAAATAAAAATAAGTTCTGCGACTGGGAAAGGGTTTAAAATGTTTGCACAATATGCATGTGAGAACTTTGCTATGTGGACGAATGAAGAGCCAATTGTGTGGGCTTCATGTTTGTGACACATTGGTAAGAAAGATAGGACGATATAAGTGAGCCAACGATGTCAATACACCACAAAGAAGCGTACGAGGAAGACATAAAGACTCTGATGGCGATGGTAGCAAGTAGACTTGTGCACAAAGCGCTGCATGAGACTATAGCATCAGTAACATAGGAAAGGACTTATGATAATTCTTAATTCACAGTGTACAAAATCCGATCACAGAGCGTAGAAGGATAAAGATCTGCTGTACACAAGTAGTCTCGCCTGGGGGTGGTAAGTGGTTCCGTTTAGCTACAACTAACCAAAGGGAAGACTTACA
This sequence comes from Margaritifera margaritifera, assembly GCA_029931535.1. NCBI lineage: Eukaryota > Metazoa > Mollusca > Bivalvia > Unionida > Margaritiferidae > Margaritifera > Margaritifera margaritifera. Next base: position 1,379,101 of record JAQPZY010001144.1, read on the forward strand.
TACAACGATATGAACATTTTGCTAAAATTGATGATAAAGGTCAAATGGTAACTGTTTATGTCACATACACATGCAACATAGTTAAATATATATTGCAATATGTTTAGTTAAATAAATAAAAATGAAAACGTTCGTACTTGCTGCACCAATACCAAAGCAAGTGTGACAAAAATACAACCTCATTTAATATGCCTTCTAACTAGAAAATAATTGAAGAGGATGGATAGAAAACATTTAAACAAAAACCAACATATTTTTTTGTCTTCAAAATGCACTTGTTTAGGAGTATGAATAATACTTTTTTAAATGCTGGCTCACCTACATTTTTAAAAACAAATGTACACATACATACCTCATAAAGGGGATTGGAAGTTAAATTATGTGATTTTTGTTATCTTCCTTGCTAATAATACACTAGCACATACATACATTGTAGACTTTTTGGCATACACAAATAATATTTATGCATCTATTTTGAACGTTTGTACAGAATATATCTAGCCACCCACTACATAAAAATATGCTTGCACTTTAAATTACCGTAGCTAATAGGTTACACAAGAATTTGTTCTTGCACACTAATGTAGCTAAAATTGCTATGGTTTCAGCAGGTATCATTGCAGCACCCTACACAATCAAAATCGTAAAAGAACTGAGTCCCTTCATTGGTGAAATGCAACACGAGTTACAATACATTACTGACTTTCTGCAGGATTTTCAGAGATGTGAATACTGCAAGAAAGGAGTAAGAAACAAACAAACAAACAAACAAGCAATAAAAAAAGCATTGAAATGACAAGTACCACTTTGCTCTCTACTAAATTAAAGCATTTGTAGAACAAACAGTTTGATGTACTTCTTTTGTATGTACTTCTTTTGATTTGGCCTCCTGCACTTTAATTTAAACCTGAAAATGATGTAGCTTAGGGCCCCTAAGGTGAGAATATTTGCTACTGAAAGTGAATCAAGTAATACCGGTTCTTTTTTCCCATCTTTTTTCATGTCATTCTCCATTTGGCGCATTTACTCAAATTCAATTAAATATTAATTGTTGTTCTAAAATTTAATACTAATATAGTTTAACAAAAGTCTATTTAATCCTGATTATTGAATGCTCTGCATCTTAAATGTCATGAAATAACTTCCAGATGAAAATTATTGATTACAATGGAGTTTAACAATGGTGGCCAGGTACTAAACTGGGTCAAGAAAAGAGGACGTTGAGTTTATCATAGAAAAATAACAGGGTAGTACGAATTTTTTCAACACGCACAGCTTTCATAGTGACATCACAGCAAGCGATATTCATTAATATTCATTATTTTCTTTGGCGTATTTATGTGGAATCGTACTAATTCCACCACTTTTTTCACTGTCAATCATCAGGAACGCGTCAGAGTCTGTCAATATTTCAAGTTCTACACCCGATATATTTAACCTGACATCAGAAACTAGTCATGGTGCACTATAATTAGTAGAGTTAGTTTGCAATATTTCACAGAGACATTCCTAAATTCCTCAAAAATGTCGCATAACATCAATGCGTCTGTATTAACGTAATAATCATATACATCACAAAGTGTTTTCAGATTGAAATGTTCCATGACAATATGTTCTTAATTGTAATCATCATTATACAGGAATATGTTTGAGTGAGTAAAACATGTATATCGGTGGTATATCTGTTTAATTATACCATTCAAAACTATCCGTGTGTTTTTCTCGAATATTTAGATGTCATTGTACCTATGGTACATATGGTGCTCTGTACAGGCTCTGCCGTTACATCATGCGTAATGTTTGTGAACTATTTCAGTGTCCATGTCAACCTTTCATCAATTATCTTTTTAGCCAGCTGATCTATATACTGTCACACGAATCTAAAGCTGTCTACAAACCTAATGTCCTTGTAACTGTTATTTCTTCTCCTTCTTTCATTAACCTATCAATTGTGAACTCCCTGCTGAATATATTTCTCGTCGTTGTTCGGTATGATGTATATGATGTTTACCTCTTCTTCTTGGCCATTTTAGTCTAATGTTTCGGGGTTTTTATTTCTAGTCTGCGCTAAATTCCGGTACGTTTTTGTAATTTTAGCATTACTTTAGTATCATTCATTTTAGTGTTATTCCCTTGATTGTAGCTATTTATAACATCAGTACAATATATGCAAATATACTGACACCACCAACATTATCTGAGGTCTAGGTAATGTTTATATATAAATCTTGGATATATTCGTATAGCCATTAGACAGCAGGTCACTATACACGTCGTGTTGATGGTATAATGTGGGGTGTTAGTAGATGACTGGATGTTGGTCTCTACACTTGTTGGATAGTGGGTGTGGGGTATTGGTTACTACACTAGGCGTGTTGATGGTATAGTGTGGGGTGCTGGATAGTAGATGACTGAGTATTGATCACTATACACAGCGTGTTGATGATATAGTGTGGAGTGTTGCTTACTACACACGGCATGACGGATTGTAAGTGTAGAGTATTGGTTACTACACACATCATGTTGATGGTGTAGTGTGGGTACTGGATAGTATATGACTGAGTATTGGTGACTAGACACGGTGTGTTAATGGTATAGTGTAGAGTATTGGTCGCTATCCACGGCGTGTTGGATAGTTACTGTATTGTATTGGTCAGTGCACACGGCGTATTGGTTAGTAACTGTAGGGTATATTTCACTGCACAGGGCGTGTTTGATAGTATATGTGGGGTATTGCATAGTCGATAACTAAGGGCAGGATAGTAGATCACTAAGTCTTGGATAGTAGATCACTATTTCACATTTTCCTTCTAACCCGCATACACACCGACATCAATTTTTTTCAACATGGAAGAGTAATGTTAAATTTCCATTGTCACCAGATAGGCCCATAGTGTAAACCTACGGCGTAATGTTATTTCCTGTTAGTCGCTCAAGCGTCCCACATTACTACTTGCGTCTTTGTTAACGTAATAATAATGTAGATCACTAAGTGTTTTCAAGTTGAAATGTTCCATGACATCTTGCAATTAACTGTAGTCATCATTATATATGTGTGGATCGTTAGGTAGCGTGTAGATCATGTATATCAGTGGTATATCTGTTTAATTAATCCTTTCAAAGCTGTCAATGCAGTCGTATGGGTAAATGTGTTTTATTTAGGTGTCATTGAAACTCTGGTAGAGATTGTGCTCAACCGTTACATTGTGCACGATGTTTGTGATCTGTTTCAGTGTCCACGTCAACTTGTCATCACTTAACCTTTTAGCCAGCTGATCTGTATACTGTCACATGAATCTAAAGCTATAACGTCTTTTAACTGTTATTTCTTCTTCTTCTTTGACTTCGCCTATCAACTATGAAATCCCTCCTGAATATATTTCTCGTCGTTGTTCGGTATGATGTTTACCTCTTCTGATGGATCATTTTAGATCAATGTCTTGATGAACAGATGATAGTCATAACATGACATTGGTATGTATTTTGGATAATTATAATTATATTGTAATAGTTATGAGTAGAATCTTTATATTTACATGCTAAATGAACGTGGACTTGAATTTTATCTTTACTGATTATTTTTCATCACAGATGTGACATATGTTGGTTCAGTTAAACTGTTTTTCATCTTCGCCTGTGAATACCTAGCTTTTTGTTTGATTGTGCGGTTGTAATTTTTCGCACATTAATTTGGCAATCAAACAGTTGTATAATATTTTAACACAATTGGTACCACTGTAAGCTCTTGCTTTATAACTCTTATGTATTGATTTGTGATAGCAAGATAACCATGATGAAATTTGTTTGGTTGTTTTTACTGTCCAGGATTGGACGTTTGGTACACATGGCTCTGGCACACTTTGTCACTGGCACGAACATGTTTTGAGTTCTGAGTTAACTTCATCAAGCCATTCCTTGACATTGCAATCTGCACCTTTACTCATCTTACTGTCTATAGATTTCTTCCCTTGGAGTTAGTTATATCGGATCTGTACCAGGTAACACCCCGAAGGAGGGATGGGTGGGGGAGGGGGCCTTTCTATAGCATATATTTGTCTACGCTCTGTGATAGTACTTTGTACTCCGCGTATTGCATACATAAAGTGACTGTATCATGCGGTTTATGTGTTAGCCCCAAAATGCAAATTTATCACATTTTTTGTCTTATTTTAAACCTTACCTAATCGAGGGAGCTGATTTAGATCGCGGAGTATATTTGATCTGATTTTTATTTAGTGGTCGGTCAACAGGCAGAGAGGTGGTTCTCAACTTGTATAAAAGAGGATTATTACCCTAAACAAGAGTCGAAACGCATACTTCTGGTTTTAACATACGACACTTATTTCTTTACAATGCGCACCTTAGTTACCCACATTATGAAAATTAACTGTATATTAATCACACTGCAGGGAGAACAACATTTAAATATCACAAGCACAGTCTTCTCTACATATTTGCGACATTAAGGACGTTTGTAATAATAACACAAAATCATACAAAATATACTTAGAAAAGATAAGTGAGGTTTATTTTGAAACATAGTTAATTATATATTGAAATGGTACGAGGAAAAGTCGTCTTCATTTGTTTTCGATGTGAGTTTGGCACAGGCAACTCTTTGATGTCTTGTAATCCTCCGTGGTAAAGAATGCTAAAATAAATTTTAAAAAATGGCTTTAGGAATGAAAATAATTCCAACATTGTATTGCATGTTCGGAAAATAAAAGACAATATACATGAATATTCTGAAAGAGCGAGTTTCTTTGTATAGACAAAATTATTAGAAACTATAGTGATGACGTCACACTTTATATCTGATGATTGCCCACGGGTACAACCAATCGACAAAGTATTGATGGCTGTTATTTGGGTACTATTTACATAAACAATTGATGATAAAGTTAGATTCTGTTTGCAAGCATGGTGTGCAGAAAGGGTTTTGATTCAAGTAATCGAAAATAACGCTTATCTTAACCATTCGTATAAAATAACACAGAAAACAAGATATAAATGTAAAGCCTGAAGAAAGAAACGATTGACGACAGAGAGAATTTAGAATCTTGATCAGAATAATTTGAATAGCTGAACATTCTTTTCTTAAATAAAATAACACGTAACCAGAATCTTAACTTTCTTAGCTATCATAAAATGAACAACCTTGCTTTGAACAAAAAATACCGTCGCATCATGAAAATTTCACCAAGCACATTTACGTGCACGGTGCCTTACAACATGTAGAAAGAGTTTATGTGTCCTCATTAAGCTTGTTATATATATTACGGTATTAAAATAGTATCAACATCATTAATTTAATATATGTAATGATTATCTGCAGACCAATGAATGTTTGGCAGCTAAGAATTCCATGTTCGTTGTGGCTGGGAATGACTCCCATCACTTTATTTTGTCACATTTTTAGACTTTTCCAACAGTTTTATTTCAGGAGCAGTAAGTTACTCTGGTTGAACTAACACTTTGTACAGTCTCTGTCATTTTGCTTCCTTTAACTTTTCATAAGTTTAGTCAATTTTATATTTAGGAACGCTAAATGTGCATTATTTTCCATCAGTCCGCCATTATCTTGTACCCTTGAGATGTGCTCAGATGTTTAGTGTGTGACGTCATCTTTTCTGATAACGGCCATAATTGAAATGTAATACTTTGAAGAAACAATTAATCTTTTATGTCACATTCTTCAAAACATGTTCTAGAAAACCGAACATTGCTTATGGGACAGCAATCAAATAAGGTCCATGGACCTTATATATCTATCCTAGAGCGCTACTTAAGATATTTGCAATTGAACCCGTTAAATCTAATTAAACTACTATTGATCACTTTAGTCTATCTCTTTATCTTTCTAAACTGCTTATGTAAAAACAAAGACTAGAAACTGTGACTCCGCAAAATGAGAACCTCTAGAATAACATGTTCAAGCGTGTATGCATACACGGAGAAAAGTAATTTTTGAATGCAGATATGTAAAACATGATTTAGAAGAGAGTTCTGTGACAGGACACAAATAGTCCTATTCAATTATCTGCATATTGTAAAAACACAAGTATTCAAATGCAAGTTACCTTTTTATGAGCAAGGAGACTCACGCATGTAAGCACACTTTGGGGTTTTGACGCAGCAAAATCGTTAATGTTACGATTGGTACTTCGACAGTCTGAGATATCCTAATCAATATTAATTTCATGCATTGTGTTGTTAAAATGCTCTTTTCATAAGAACCAACCGTTGTTGTATAAATTACAATTGGCTTTTCTGAGGGAATGTTCAGCATTCACTTTCTTAAATGAGGACAAGTCATGATTTAGTATGACCGAATTCGTATCGATCTCTTGTGTAAATTGTTACCTTCTTACCTTATCTAGAAGATATATCATCCATAGACGGGGTATACACCAGGAAATCCTGGACATCCGCCACCATAGTATCCTGAATATACGACACCAGAGTATCCTGGATATCCGCCATAGGGTTCTGGATATCCTTCATAGGGTCCTGGATATCCTCCATAGGGTCCTGGATATCCGCCACCATAGTATCCTGGATATCCGTACCCTCCGCCCCCTCCGCCCCCTCCGAACAAGCTACCGAGCAAACCAAAGCCGAGACCTAAGCCTAGTAAGTCACTTAAGCCTCTTCCGAATCCGAATCCGCCCCCTCCCCCTCCCCCTCCTCCTCCCCTCCCCCTCCCCCCTGAGCCTCGTTCTGGTGAATAGACGATATCAGTATCATCGCCAGCAGAAGAACAGCTATGGTTGACCTCTTCATTCTATTTAAAGAATGCAATAATAATAATACCATTAATAATAATAATAATAATAATGAGGACGAAGTTGTTGATGATGATGATGATGATGTTTATGATGATGATAAAAGTGCATTATCATAGACAAGAATAAGAAAAACCTGACCGACTTAAGATACGACGAGGATACTACATAAGATAACTAGAATATTCCAGTCAATCAGCATTATCCCAAAGTTTCCTCAGTTATACCCAAACCTCCTCATTTGATACATCTATGCAACAGTGGTCTCATCCCATCAAACATCGCCCCTTGAAGATAGATCTAAATTCTGCATCCGTCGTACACATCGACAGACCACTCCAATAGTATCCTAAAGTTTGAAGACTTTACCGATAGGTAATAAAACATTGCAAATCTAACAAAACAACAGCAACTACGACAACAATAATAACCTAGAGAAAAATATGAGGAGGTAATTATCTGGGCATGGAGACGTTAGCAACGGATACAAACGGAAGTTTTAAAATGTACTTTATTTAAAACATATGATAGTTGTACTTCCATTACAAAACTAAAATATATACACGTACAAGCCCTCTCGAAGTGATGCATTCCCTAAATTCAAGAGAGGCTTGAATTAGCTTTCTTTATAATTTCCCTACATGTAGAACATCAGTTGTTATTGAACTTCTACATCTCTTTAAATACGTTTCGAAAATACTGGAATAAAACAAGAACGTACCATTATTCCTTAATATGAATAATTTAATACTATCCAACGAGAAGTACTTTTCTAAAAGAAAATAATGCCAATAGTTTTTGAAAATAAAATATGAAAATATAATTAATGGATGACATAAATAATTATAACAAGTAGCATAGGATTACAATGAATAGATAAAGATGTAAACGATGTAAACGATGAAGAGTTACAGAGTTGTTGATATCCATCTTATAAAGGGAAAGAGAATTAAAACTGAAATCTTCCTTGTTTCAACCTGAAATTCCTAAGGGACATTTTAATTTTTTTTTTCTTCTGACGACGGAAATATAGATTGTTCATTAAAATTGCAGGTAATATCATCAGCTTTGATAACTTAACGAAAAAGAGAAATTTTCATGTTGGCATGGATAAATACTGGACCTGATAAAACATTCTTTAAGCTCTAATTTATTGAACTGCCATTCCTCTGATAAGAAGAAGCAACTACAGTTGCCTGTATTGACAAATTCTTGAAAATATCTCATTCTTTATATTTTATTGTCAACAAACTGTGAAAATAATGAATGCTTAGAGAGCTTGAAGCGTGTAATAGCCAAAGACACATATGAAAGATTCCTTCATCCGAATTTTAAACAAAAGTAAAGAGCGTAAAACCGTAAAAGTCGGTGAAAAATGCCCTTTCGCTATTTTGAAAGAACTGTTTCAAAAGTTATTACTCTGCCAAAGAATACGTTTGTTTATTTAATTTTCTATCTATCTATCTACCCGTATGTCTGTTGAAACCACGTTTACGATCTATGGCAAAATGTAGAATTGATAATCCATACAGATTTTGTTATTAATAATATTTTATTTCTTCTAACGCGTCGTTATGGTAACGGAATAAAAATTACAAGTTTGGCAGACTCTGCGCACCTTCCAAAGAATGTTGTGTGTGGTATTAAAGGCACTTTTAACAAAATATGTAAACTATAGAAAAATCCTTTTTAGAAACCATCAAACAACAAACAACAACAGCAAGTGCAACCCATTCCCAATAACAAGTGAATAATAATTGTAAGTGAGAGGACCCAAGAAAATGTTGTGATAACTTATGGTCTGAGCACATTGCATTTTGTACAAAAATCAATAAAATGTTCGAAACTGAATCTGACAAGTAACAGAGTCGACGGTTACATACCTGGATTTGGTCGCAAACTGGCTGAAATCAGAATATTAAAGACAATAGGTCGCCGAAAGTTGCTCCACCTTGCTTTCATTGGGTTAGAATTATTTTTTGATGGGGACAGTTTATATACTCTCTAACAACAGATGATTCATAGAGACAATTAATCCTGTGGTTGTATGAGTCGTTGTCCTAAAAATTGGGAAACTTACTTGGTAGCATAAATCTCCTGTTTACAGGCAACGATACTTCTCAGCGCAAAATTAGTAGGAATATTGCAAGAAACGATAAAATAGCTAGTGACATAGAATTTAATATTCAGTTTTAACAAAGTAGGTAAACTTGAACATGCTTGTAAAGTTTGTTTTTTAAATATAAATTTTGAGATATTATTATGCATTAGTAACTGCAATAATTTCCTGAAAATACAATTTTATTTTCTTAGATGTAACAAGGTAGTCTAATCTCGCTTATTGCATGGATTTCTTGTTCCTACGACGATCTGTACATGACGTGTATGGAAAATAAATCGTTATTATGTAAGCATGTTTGAAAATATATTAAGGTCAACATATTTAAGAATTGTCCCACCTTCTACGTATGCGTAGGATATTGTAGAACACAGGCAAATAAAACAAGGAACCTGTTAGGTGATTGGAAAGAATTATATGTATGCAAGGAATAGTTATATATGAACTAAAAACTGACAAATAACAACATAAAACTGATGTGAAACTAGCTCTTGCGCGTTCGGAATCTATCGATTCGAGTAGAATGCTCACAAAGGTACATAGGACGATTACTGAAGAGATACAAGATCAAAACGCAAAAGCGTAATTACTTTACAGAATCTACATGATGTTTGCTTGTGGATATTTCCAAAAAAGATACAAGAAAAAATGTATAAATGGAACAAGGCTGTACGACTCTACTTGGTACAATGCAAATTAACGGATCGCTCGCAAGGCGGAACGTGATTAGTACAATGAAATCTAATTAGTTAGACGTATATATATATATATATATATATATATATATATATATATATATGTGTGTGTGTGTGTGTGTGTGTGTGTGTGCAAGCATGTGTGTGTATGTGTATCGAACACTTTTTCAGTGCAGATGATTTAGAAAACAAAATTATCTTTAGAAAAGGAACCGATTTATAATCATATGTTTTAGTAAGAAATAAATTAAATATCGAAAAAGTTTACGGGTGACAAAAATAATGTTTGTTTGCTTTTCAACTGAAGGAGCATTTGTCTATTCACGCTTAATTGACATAAGAGAGGTCTTGAAGATTCACTTACTGGTTTATTAAAATACAAAATTTCACCGATTATTTTCCGAAATGGTAAATGTATTTATGGATCTATGCTAGTGGAAAGTTACAGAAGAGCTTAGGATATTGTGAATGCTTCATTTTATGGATCGTATCGAGTGGAAAGTTACAGAAGATCTTAGGCTACTGTAAATGTTTCATTTCAATAAATAACACAGAATAAATGAAATAACATCCATCTGTATCAGGAAAAGAAACACGAATTGGCAGATGAGTAGTCCAATTATAGGTGGCATGTGGCTTTTTATCACTGGGCATACTGTTGTGACAATTGAGGTCTTAAAGCGGGCAAGGTAAGCATCATACAATCTGTCATTAAATAGACACGATAGTCGATCAAACTGATATATTCCAAGTTGATGATCACGCACCCTTTTGCATCTTTGCCAAGTTTTTATATTAAAAACAAACTCAAAGCAAAACACAAAAGAACCGACACCCCCTCCCCCCTCAGAGTTTGTTGAAAAACAAAGAGTTTTTGTTATGAAACCAGGGCTTCTGAAACTGATCACTCTGGTATAATTATTCAAAAATCTATATTTACTAGCGCAGTAAGACTAGGGAAATATTATCTTTGGAAAATCAATATTTGCTGGAGCAGACGTACTATCCTGCTATTTAAAATCTTACTAAAATAAATGGAGAAGATAAAGTGCTACAATTGTGATATTGAACAAATCACCAAACCTGTTTGATTAAAGCGAATGATTATGCAGAGCATGTGTACTGATTGTACCAGTCACTACTACGGAAAACGACAGTTATCAGTATACAGCAAATCTTATACATTTTAGTTTTACGTTATGTTGGAACTACGTTCGCTCAGTCTAGGTCTATCGGGGAGGATTTCCGATTGATTGGTGCGTGGTTCTGTTCTGCCAGAGGTGTATGTTTTTATCTAAATAGATTAGAACCGCCTCATTGTTATTTTGTATCTATATAGATTAGAACCACCTCATTGTCTACTGAGGCCATCACTTAATATAAAGCAGATCAAATATACTCTGCGATCAAAAATAAAAATAAGTTCTGCGACTGGGAAAGGGTTTAAAATGTTTGCACAATATACATGTGAGAACTTTGCTATGTGGACGAATGAAGAGCCAATTGTGTGGGCTTCATGTTTGTGACACATTGGTAAGAAAGATAGGACGATATAAGTGAGCCAACGATGTCAATACACCACAAAGAAGCGTACGAGGAAGACATAAAGACTCTGATGGCGATGGTAGCAAGTAGACTTGTGCACAAAGCGCTGCATGAGACTATAGCATCAGTAACATAGGAAAGGACTTATGATAATTCTTAATTCACAGTGTACAAAATCCGATCACAGAGCGTAGAAGGATAAAGATCTGCTGTACACAAGTAGTCTCGCCTGGGGGTGGTAAGTGGTTCCGTTTAGCTACAACTAACCAAAGGGAAGACTTACATACAACGATATGAACATTTTGCTAAAATTGATGATAAAGGTCAAATGGTAACTGTTTATGTCACATACACATGCAACATAGTTAAATATATATTGCAATATGTTTAGTTAAATAAATAAAAATGAAAACGTTCGTACTTGCTGCACCAATACCAAAGCAAGTGTGACAAAAATACAACCTCATTTAATATGCCTTCTAACTAGAAAATAATTGAAGAGGATGGATAGAAAACATTTAAACAAAAACCAACATTTTTTTTGTCTTCAAAATGCACTTGTTTAGGAGTATGAATAATACTTTTTTAAATGCTGGCTCACCTACATTTTTAAAAACAAATGTACACATACATACCTCATAAAGGGGATTGGAAGTTAAATTATGTGATTTTTGTTATCTTCCTTGCTAATAATACACTAGCACATACATACATTGTAGACTTTTTGGCATACACAAATAATATTTATGCATCTATTTTGAACGTTTGTACAGAATATATCTAGCCACCCACTACATAAAAATATGCTTGCACTTTAAATTACCGTAGCTAATAGGTTACACAAGAATTTGTTCTTGCACACTAATGTAGCTAAAATTGCTATGGTTTCAGCAGGTATCATTGCAGCACCCTACACAATCAAAATCGTAAAAGAACTGAGTCCCTTCATTGGTGAAATGCAACACGAGTTACAATACATTACTGACTTTCTGCAGGATTTTCAGAGATGTGAATACTGCAAGAAAGGAGTAAGAAACAAACAAACAAACAAACAAACAAGCAATAAAAAAAACATTGAAATGACAAGTACCACTTTGCTCTCTACTAAATTAAAGCATTTGTAGAACAAACAGTTGATGTACTTCTTTTGTATGTACTTCTTTTGATTTGGCCTCCTGCACTTTAATTTAAACCTGAAAATGATGTAGCTTAGGGTCCCTAAGGTGAGAATATTTGCTACTGAAGTTTTATCAAGTAATACCGGTTCTTTTTTCCCATCTTTTTCATGTCATTCTTCATTTGGCGCATTCACTCCAATTAAATTAAATATTAATTGTTGTTCTAAAATTTAATACTAATATAGTTTAACAAAAGTCTATTTAATCCTGATTATTGAATGCTCTGCATCTTAAATGTCATGAAATAACTTCCAGATGAAAATTATTGATTACAATGGAGTTTAACAATGGTGGCCAGGTACTAAACTGGGTCAAGAAAAGAGGACGTTGAGTTTATCATAGAAAAATAACAGGGTAGTACGAATTTTTTCAACACGCACAGCTTTCATAGTGACATCACAGCAAGCGATATTCATTAATATTCATTATTTTCTTTGGCGTATTTATGTGGAATCGTACTAATTCCACACTTTTTTCACTGTCAATCATCAGGAACGCGTCAGAGTCTGTCAATATTTCAAGTTCTACACCCGATATATTTAACCTGACATCAGAAACAAGTCCTGGGTGCACTATAATTAGTAGAGTTAGTTTGCAATATTTCACAGAGACATTCCTAAATTCCTCAAAAATGGTCGCATAACATCAATGCGTCTGTATTAACGTAATAATCATATACATCACAAAGTGTTTTCAGATTGAAATGTTCCATGACAATATGTTCTTAATTGTAATCATCATTATACAGGAATATGTTTGAGTGAGTAAAACATGTATATCGGTGGTATATCTGTTTAATTATACCATTCAAAACTATCCGTGTGTTTTTCTCGAATATTTAGATGTCATTGTACCTATGGTACATATGGTGCTCTGCACAGGCTCTGCCGTTACATCATGCGTAATGTTTGTGAACTATTTCAGTGTCCATGTCAACCTTTCATCAATTATCTTTTTAGCCAGCTGATCTATATACTGTCACACGAATCTAAAGCTGTCTACAAACCTAATGTCCTTGTAACTGTTATTTCTTCTCCTTCATTCATTAACCTATCAATTGTGAACTCCCTGCTGAATATATTTCTCGTCGTTGTTCGGTATGATGTTTATGATGTTTACCTCTTCTTCTTGGCCATTTTAGTCTAATGTTTCGGGGTTTTAATTTCTAGTCTGCGCTAAATTCCGGTACGTTTTTGTAATTTTAGCATTACTTTAGAATCATTCATTTTAGTGTTATTCCCTTGATTGTAGCTATTTATAACATCAGTACAATATATGCAAATATACTGACACCACCAACATTATCTGAGGTCTAGGTAATGTTTATATATAAATCTTGGATATATTCGTATAGCCATTAGACAGCAGGTCACTATACACGTCGTGTTGATGGTATAATGTGGGGTGTTAGTAGATGACTGGGTGTTGGTCTCTACACTTGTTGGATAGTGGGTGTGGGGTATTGGTTACTACACTAGGCGTGTTGATGGTATAGTGTGGGGTGCTGGATAGTAGATGACTGAGTATTGATCACTATACACAGCGTGTTGATGATATAGTGTGGAGTGTTGCTTACTACACACGGCATGACGGATTGTAAGTGTAGAGTATTGGTTACTACAGACATCATGTTGATGGTGTAGTGTGGGTACTGGATAGTATATGACTGAGTATTGGTGACTAGACACGGTGTGTTAATGGTATAGTGTAGAGTATTGGTCGCTATCCACGGCGTGTTGGATAGTTACTGTATTGTATTGGTCAGTGCACACGGCGTATTGGTTAGTAACTGTAGGGTATATTTCACTGCACAGGGCGTGTTTGATAGTATATGTGGGGTATTGCATAGTCGATAACTAAGGGCAGGATAGTAGATCACTAAGTCTTGGATAGTAGATCACTATTTCACATTTTCCTTCTAACCCGCATACACACCGACATCAATTTTTTTCAACATGGAAGCGTAATGTTAAATTCCCATTGTCACCAGATAGGCCCATAGTGTAAACCGACGGCGTAATGTTATTTCCTGTTAGTCGCTCAAGCGTCCCACATTACTACTTGCGTCTTTGTTAACGTAATAATAATGTAGATCACTAAGTGTTTTCAGGTTGAAATGTTCCATGACATCTTGCAATTAACTGTAGTCATCATTATATATGTGTGGATCGTTAGGTAGCGTGTAGATCATGTATATCAGTGTATATCTGTTTAATTAATCCTTTCAAGCTGTCAATGCAGTCGTAATGGGTAAATGTTGTTTTAATTTAGGTGTCATTGAAACTCTGGTAGAGATTGTGCTCAACCGTTACATTGTGCACGATGTTTGTGATCTGTTTCAGTGTCCACGTCAACTTGTCATCACTTAACCTTTTAGCCAGCTGATCTGTATACTGTCGCATGAATCTAAAGCTATAACGTCTTTTAACTGTTATTTCTCTTACTTCTTTGACTTCGCCTATCAACTATGAAATCCCTCCCTGAATATATTTCTCGTCGTTGTTCGGTCTGATGTTTACCTCTCTGATGGATCATTTTAGATCAATGTCTTGATGAACAGATGATAGTATAACATGACATTGTATGTAATTTGGATAATTATAATTATATTGTAATAGTATGAGTAGAATCTTTAATATTTACATGCTAAATGAACGTGGACTTAGAATTTTATCTTTACTGATTATTTTTCATCACAGATGTGACATATGTTGGTTCAGTTAAACTGTTTTTCATCTTCGCCTGTGAATACCTAGCTTTTTGTTTGATTGTGCGGTTTAATTTTTGCACATTAATTTGGCAATCAAAACAGTTGTATAATATTTAAACACAATTGGTACCACTGAAAGCTCTTGCTTTATAACTCTTATGTATTGATTTGTGATAGCAAGATAACCATGATGAATTTTGTTTGGTTGCTTTTACTGTCCAGGATAGGATGTTTGGTACATGGCTCTGGCACACTTTGTCACTGGGCACGAACATGTTTTGAGTTTCTGAGTTAACTTCATCCAGGCCATTCCTTGACATTGCATCTGCACCTTTAACTCATCTTACTGTCTATAGATTTTCTTCCTTGGAGTTAGTTATATCGGATCTGTACCAGGTAACACCCCGAAGGAGGGATGGGTGGTTCTCAACTTGTATAAAAGAGGATTATTACCCTAATACAAGAGTCGAAACGCATACTTCTGGTTTTAACATACGACACTTATTTCTTTACAATGCGCACCTTAGTTACCCACATTATGAAAATTACCTGTATATTAATCACACTGCAGGGAGAACAACATTTAAATATCACAAGCATAGTCTTCTCTACATATTTGCGACATTAAGGACGTTTGTAATAATAACACAAAATCATACAAAATATACTTAGAAAAGATAAGTGAGGTTTATTTTGAAACATAGTTAATTATATATTGAAATGGTACGAGGAAAAGTCGTCTTCATTTGTTTTCGATGTGAGTTTGGCACAGGCTACTCTTTGATGTCTTGTAATCCTCCCTGGTAAAGAATGCTAAAATAAAATTTTAAAAAATGTCTTTAGGAATGAAAATAATTCCAACATTGTATTGCATGTTCGGAAAATAAAAGACAATATACATGAATATTCTGAAGAGCGAGTTTCTTTGTATAGACAAAATTATTAGAAACTATAGTGATGACGTCACACTTTATATCTGATGATTGCCCACGGGTACAACCAATCGACAAAGTATTGATGGCTGTTATTTGGGAACTATATACATAAACAATTGATGATAAAGTTAGATTCTGTTTGCAAGCATGGTGTGCAGAAAGGGTTTTGATTCAAGTAATCGAAAAATAACGCTTATCTTAACCATTCGTATAAAATAACACAGAAAACAAGATATAAATGTAAAGCCTGAAGGAAAGAAACGATTGACGACAGAGAGAATTTAGAATCTTGATCAGAATAATTTGAATAGCTGAACATTCTTTTCTTAAATAAAATAACACGTAACCAGAATCTTAGCTTTCTTAGCTATCATAAAATGAACAACCTTGCTTTGAACAAAATAATACCGTCGCATCATGAAAATTTCACCAAGCACATTTACGTGCACGGTGCCTTACAACATGTAGAAGAGTTTATGTGTCCTCATTAAGCTTGTTATATATATTACGGTATTAAAATAGTATCAACATCATTAATTTAATATATGTAATGATTATCTGCAGACCAATGAATGTTTGGCAGCTAAGAATCCATGTTCGTTGTGGCTGGGAATGACTCCCATCACTTTATTTTGTCACATTTTTAGACTTTTCAACAGTTTTATTTCAAGGAGCAGTAAGTTTCTCTGGTTGAACTAACACTTTGTCACGTCTCTGTCATTTTGCTTCCTTTAACTTTTCATAAGTTTAGTCAACTTTTATATTTAGGAACGCTAAATGTGCATTATTTTCCATCAGTCCCGCACTATCTTGTACCCTTGAGATGTGCTCAGATGTTTAGTGTGTGACGTCATCTTTTCTGATAACGGCCATAATTGAAATGTAATTCTTTGAAGAAACAATTAATCTTTTATGTCACATTCTTCAAACATGTTCTAGAAAACCGAACATTGCTTATGGGACAGCAATCAAATAAGGTCCGTGGACCTTATATATCTATCCTAGAGCGCTACTTAAGATATTTGCAATTGACCCGTTAAATCTAATAAAACTACTATTGGTCACTTTAGTCTATCTCTTTATCTTTCTAAACTGCTTATGTAAAAAACAAAGACTAGAAACTGTGACTCCGCAAAATGAGAACCTCTAGAATAACATGTTCAAGCGTGTATGCATACACGGAGAAAAGTAATTTTTGAATGCAGATATGTAAAACATGATTTGGAAAAGAGTTCTGTGACAGGACACAAATAGTCCTATCCAATTATCTGCATATTGTAAAAACACAATGCAGTGTGGCAAGTATTCAAATGCAAGTTACCTTTTTATGAGCAAGGAGACTCACGCTATGTAAGCCACACTTTGGGTTTTGACGCAGCAAAGTCGTTATGTTACGATTGATACTTCGACAGTCTGAGATATCCTAATTCTTTCTATATTTTAAATTTGTTGTCAATATTAAATTTCATGCATTGTGTTGTTACAATGCTCTCTTCATAAGAACCAACCGTGGTTGTATAAATTTCAATTGGCTTTTCTGAGGGAATGTTCAGCATTCACTTTCTTAAATGAGGACAAGTCCATGATTTAGTATGACCGAATTCGTATCGATCTCTTGTGTAAATTGTTACCTTCTTACCTTATCTAGAAGATATATCATCCATAGAACGGGGTATCACCCAGGAAATCCTGGATATCCGCCCACCATAGTATCCTGAAATATACGACACCAGAGTATCCTGGATATCCGCCATAGAATCCTGGATATCCGCCATAGGGTCATGGATATCCTCCATAGGGTCCTGGATATCCGCCTACCATAGTATCCTGGGATATCCGTACCCTCCACCACCCTCCGCCCCCTCCGCCCCCCTCGACAAGCTACCGAGCAAACCAAAGCCGAGACCTAAGCCTAGTAAGCCACCGAAGCCTCCCCCTCCCCGTCCCCGTTCCCCGTCCCCCTCCCCCCTCACCCATTCCCCCTCCCCCTCCCCCCTGAGCTCGTTCTGGTGAATAGACGACATCAGTATCATCGCCAGCAGAAGAACAGCTATGGTTGACCTCTTCATTTATTTAAAGAATGCAATAATAATAATACATTAATATAATAATAATAATAATGAGGACGAAGTTGTTTGATGATGATGATGATGTTTAAGATGATGCTAAAAGTGCATTATCATAGACAAGAATAAGAACAAGATACGACGAGGATACTACATAAGATAACTAGAATATTGCAGTCAATCAGCATTATCCCAAAGTTTCCTCAGTTATACCCAAACCTCCTCATTAGATACATCTACTGCAACAGTGGTCTCATCCCATCAAACAATCGCCCCTTGAAGATATATCTAAATTCTGCATCCGTCGTGCCATCGACAGACCACTCTAATAAGTATCCTAAAGTTTGAAGACTTCACCGATAGGTAATAAAAGATTGCAAATCCTAGCAAACAACAGCAACTACGACAACAATAATAACCTAGAGAAAAATAAGAGGAGGTAATTATCTGGGCATGGAGACGTTAGCAACGGATACAAACGGAAGTTTTAAAATGTACTTTATTTAAAACATATGATTAGTTGTACTTCATTACAAAACTAAAATATATACACGTACAAGCCCTCTCGAAGTGATGCATTCCCTAAATTCAAGAGATGCTTGAATTAGCTTTCTTTATAATTTCCCTACATGTAGAACATCAGTTGTTATTGAACTTCTACATCTCTTTAAATACGTTTCGAAAATACTGGAATAAAACAAGAACGTACCATTATTCCTTAATTGAATAATTTATACTATCCGACGAGAAGTACTTTTCTAAAAGAAAATAATGCAATAGTTTTTGAAAATAAAATATGAAAATATAATTAATGGATGACATAAAATAACTTATAACAAGTAGCATAGGATTACAATGAATAGATAAAGATGTAAACGATGTAAACGATGAAGAGTTACAGAGTTGGTTGATATCCATCTTATAAAGGGAAAGAGAATTAAAACTTAAATCTTCCTTGTTTCAACCTGAAATTCCCTAAGGGACATTTTAATTTTTTTTTTCTTCTGACGACGGAAATATAGATTGTTCATTAAAATTGCAGGTAATATCATCAGCTTTGATAACTTAACGAAAAAAGAGAAATTTTCATGTTGGCATGGATAAATACTGGACCTGATAAAACATTCTTTAAGCTCTAATTTATTGAACTGCATATCCTCTGATAAGAAGAAGCAACTACAGTTGCCTGGTATTGACAAATTCTTGAAAATATCTCATTCTTTATATTTTTATTGTTCAACCAACTGTGAAAATAATGAATGCTTAGAGAGCTTGAAGCGTGTAATAGCCAAAGACACATATAAACGATTCCTTCATCCGAATTTAAAACAAAAGTAAAGAGCGTAAAACCGTAAAAGTCGGTAAGAAATGCCCTTTCGCTATTTGAAAGAACTGTTCAAAAGTTATTACTCTGCCAAAGAATAGTTTGTTTATTTAATTTTCTATCTATTCTATCTACCCGTATGTCTGTTGAAACCACGTTTACGATCTATGGCAAAATGTAGAATTGATAATCCATACAGATTTTGTTATTAATAATATTTAATTTCTTCTAACGCGTCGTTATGGTAACGGAATAAAAATTACAAGTTTGGCAGACTCTGCGCACCTTCCAAAGAATGTTGTGTGTGGTATTAAAGGCACTTTTAACAAAATATGTAAACTATAGAAAAATCTTTTTTAGAAACCATCAAACAACAAACAACAACAGCAAGTGCAACCCATTCCCAATAACAAGTGAATAATAATTGTAAGTGAGAGGACCCAAGGAAAATGTTGTGATAACTTATGGTCTGAGCACATTGCATTTTGTACAAAAATCAATAAAAATGTTCGAAACTGAATCTGACAAGTAACAGAGTCGACGGTTACATACCTGGATTTGGTCGCAAACTGGCTGAAAGCAGAGATATTAAAGACAATAGGTCGCCGAAACGTTGCTCCACCTTGCTTTCAGTTGCGTTAGAATTATTTTTTGATGGGGACAGTTTATATATCTCTCTAACAACAGATGATTCATAGAGACAATTAATCCTGTGGTTGTATGAAGTCGTTGTCCTAAAAATTGGAAACTTACTTGGTAGCATAAATCTCCTGTTTACAGGCAACGATACTTCTCAGCGCCAAAATTAGTAGGAATATGCAAGAAACGATAAAATAGCTAGTGACAATAGAATTTAATATTCAGTTTTAACAAAGTAGGTAAACTTGAACATGCTTGTAAAGTTTGTTTTTTAAATAAAAATTTTGAGATATTATATGCATTAGTAACTGTAATAATTTCCTGAAAATACAATTTTATTTTCTTAGATGTAACAAGGTAGTCTAATCTCGCTTATTTGCATAGATTTCTTGTTCCTACGACGATCTGTACATGACGTGTATGGAAAATAAATCGTTATTATGTAAGCATGTTTGAAAATATATTAAGGTCAACATATTTAAGAATTGTCCCACCTTCTACGTATGCGTAGGATATTATAGAACACAGGCAAATAAAACAAGGAACCTGTTAGGTGATTGGAAAGAATTATATGTATGCAAGGAATAGTTATATATGAACTAAAAACTGACAAATAACAACATAAAACTGATGTGAAACTAGCTCTTGCGCGTTCGGAATCTATCCATTCGAGTAGAATGCTCACAAAGGTACTTAGGACGATTACTCGAAGAGATACCAAGATCAAACGCAAAAAGCGTAATTACTTTACAGAATCTACATGATGTTTGCTTGTGGATATTTCCAAAAAAGATACAAGAAAAAATATAAATGGAACAAGGCTGTACGACTCTACCTTGGTACAGATGCAAATTAACGGATCGCTCGCAAGGCGGAACGTGATTAGTACAATGAAATCTAATTAGTGACGTATATATATATATTATGTATATATATATATATATATCTATATATCTGTGTGTGTGTATGTGTGTGTGTGTGTGTGCAAGCATGTGTGTATGTGTATCGAACA